>JAKCPI010031380.1:0-170101 GCA_023213315.1 Euborellia annulipes | reverse complement strand
CAGAACTTACTTCTGTTTTCGGATTTATTTTGTTTAATTCATTAAAAAAAAAAAAATTGATTGAATCTTTATAAATACCAACCGCGGCTCCTTTGAGAGTTAAAACTTGACAGACGGACATTGACGAATTAAATAAATAGATTATACAGTATTTAACTTTAGATTGCGATTTAATTAATTTTTATTTTCTATTACCCATATATTATATATATATAGAGATAGAAAGGATTCATGTTGAAAATTCGATGTCGATATTTTGATATATATATACGTTTTGAGGTCCCCTGAGTTCAAAAAAGTGGGTCCAACAGTCTGTCTGTGACCAAAATAAAGTGTGAAGGAAATGAGCTACGAGGTTGAAATTTTATATTTAAGTTAAATACTCCCCTGAGGCTCGAAAATAATCTTTTAAATAAAAGTAGGCCAATAAGTTTTACTGACGTACTTTTTAAGTTTTTTTGATTGGCTCTAAAATTCATAATTTAAATACTTTTTATTAACGTGGAACTTTTATTTGATCGCCTCAAATTTTTCGTTCCTCTATCAGCATGTCGCGTTACAAGCCGTCAAAGGCCATGACGCTACAAGTTATGACGTCACAAGCCGTGACGACAAAAATAGAAAAGTTGAAATTTAATATATATGACGAATTATAAAAAAGTAAAAAGAATTGAAATATTTAATTATTCAATTTTTAAATTGATAAAATATAATTTTTAAAATAATTTAAATACTAAATAAATATTGTTCTCAGTTTTTAACATGCATTGATTTCCCATTATTCCCATTTTCCAATTATTAAATTAAGATTAAAAACGCGATTTTAATACCCTTAATTGAATGATTTTCTGAAAATTTTCAGTTAAACGCCTACGATCCGAAAAAAGTTTCACTTGCATCGTGGTTTCACAAAACCACACAATGTTATTTTTTAATGTATATCCTCATTTTGTACTCAAAATTGTATGAAGCACACTTTACAGTTGTACTTCATAGGAAAGATAACAAAATATAAATATTTTTTTTTATAACTTGAATTTAAATCTACCGTGCTGTCGGAAACTCACTATATATTAACACAAAAAATGTGAAAAGCAAAGAATACAACTTTCAATTACCGAAGGTAAGAGAAAGTTGTGTGCTATGCAACCATTTTTGTATTAAATTGTTTACATTAAAAGGCATTTTAATGGAGAAATTTTATTAAAAGAAATATTTATTAAAAATTTCAATAAATAATATTAATATGACAGTGATACTAATTAACTGCAACTTCCTGTAATGCAGCAAAGTTTATAAATAAATTCTTTGAAGGCACGATCAACTTTTTACTGGCTATATCAGTTTTTTTTTCCTTTAATAAAACTTTTACTATATAAAAAAGAAAATTAAAATTTTTATATGTTAAAAAAACTATTACCTATAATAAGATATTCGGTTCCTTTCGAATTAATAAGAGAGCGTCCGGTTATGCTCTCCCTCTTCAATAAAAATAATCATTTCTGAAGTATTATTTATATTTTAAATATTATTTTTTATCATTAGAATGTGTTAAAAAAACCTACCCTAGAAAAAATTCCAGATAAAAAGAAAAAATCTTTAATTTACATTTACCCAATATATTGATTTAGGTCTAGTTTTTTCTCTTTTATGTACTATATTGCTCTGATACCAACCATATAATCAGTCAGATGCAATTAAAAATTTAATTAAAAAGAAATAATCTTTCACATCGGACCTTTCTGATTCATGACCTTAAAAATCAATTTAAAATTTAAGCCAACTAAATCATAAAAATAATTATAATCTCGACATCTACCTCACAATCCCTTTAAAACGAAGTTTTTCTACCCCAATCAGTTTTCTCTCAATAAATAAAAATTCAAATAAATAAATATAAATATTTATTAATTCATATACCCGAAAAAATAAGGGTGTGCCGCCGGGAGTTGAACCACGGATCCTCCAATTTGTACTCGGAGTGCCCTTAGAAATTTGTGGGGCCGAATTTGGGTCTTCTGCTGACTAAAATTGCTTTCTAAGTGAGTTCATATACCCGAATGCCGTGCTGTGGTCTAGTGTTAAGGGCACTCGGAGTACAAATTGGAGGATCCGTGGTTCAACTCCCCGGCGGCACACCCTTACTTTTTTTTTGGTATATAAATTAATAAATATATAATTAAATAAATCTCCGTTTCGCGGCTATATATATAATATCTTAAATATTATATAAAATTTCTTATTTATAAATATTTTATATTTTATTTTTAAAAATTGATAAATTCATAGATCTCCAAAAAGATCTCTGCTTGTTTTTTACTGATTTTTATTGACATCTGTCCGAAATGCCGGATAAAATTATAAATTTATTTTTCCCTGGTTGGAAAATTCTCTTATTTATTTCTTTTATTGTCTAATGTCAAAATGTTATCTTTAATACTTAGAGCTATCCCCAAATGAACAACTTTCTTATCTGCGATTTTCTAACAAAAAATAATAATCAATTGAATTAAAATATAAATCCTATTTTTTCCTCAGTTTATTTCCAAATATACAAAATTTCTACGGATATTTCGGCCGCATCCTCAGCCAAGACTAAAAATATGTTGTCACAGCAAGATTAATTATAAAGTACATATATATTAACAAAAAGAACATTAATGTACTTAGCATTAAAAGCTGGAAAACGTCACAAAAATAAAGTAAACTTGCTCGGCTTATAAAAAAAAAAAAAAAGTTTTGTATCTGATGAACAAGCAAGTTTATTTTATTTTCCAGCTTTAAATTGTAGTATACCCAGATAGCACAGTACGTCTTATGTACTGTGCTATCTGGGTAGTAATGTTCTTTTTGTTAACTTATAATTATAATTCTTGTTCTGACAATATATTTTCAGTCTTGTCCGTAGAAATTTTGTATATTTGGAAATATAAAAAGTACGGGAAAAAAAATTTATTTTTCATTTTTATTTATTAATATTTTTGCCAAAAATTTGTAAGATTATAATAAAAAAAAAAAAAAAAAAAAAAAAAAAAAAAAAAAAAAAAAAAAAAAAATATATATATATATATATGAAGATACTCGCGTGTGATGTTGAGATATACTGACGTTTTGCTCTTCTTTGCATTTTCATATATGGAATTAGGGGAATTGTTGGGTTTGTTGGGGTCGCAGTCTTGCTGGTCCCCAGGTCAATTTGGATCTGGGACCAGCAAGACTGCGACCCTTAAACAACCACCCCAACAATTCCCCCCTAATTCCATACTCTTGAAAATGCTCCAAAAGGAGAGCCGAAACGTCGAGTAAATCTCAACATCACACGCGACACAACCCGAGAAAACTTATCTTCCATACATCCGGTCGCGGAAACCTTCCAAACATATATATATATTACTTGGCCGTCGTTATTAAGATTAGTTATAGTCAGTGACGTCATTTCAGTTTTTGCTTGGTGGCGGGGGGCGGGGCAAAAATTTTTTTTACTTCCTGTGATACTTAATTTATATACATATAAACATATATACCTCTATATATTTATCTATACCATCTTCTATACTTGTTTATAAAGAAAGAGTGTGAGTTTGTTCGTATTTAGAGGCTAAGCTCAGAATTTACTATTTTTTCCAAAGCCTTGGGGAGGGGGACAAATGCCCCTTCTGCCCCCCCCCCCCTCAAATGACGTCCCTGGTTATAGTAAGGAAGAGGTTTGCGGCTAAATGAAAAGAGCCTCTATTATTAAATAAACTCTTTGGTCAGGACGTTCAGGCATATATTTACTATACCACCATTGGCCATGCAAGAGTACATAAGTCTTAAATAGAAGTATATCACACAATAATAATAGAGTTGCTTTACTATGTAATACAATAATTGATTATTAACAATGTATTTTGTCCATGAATGGGCTGATCTTTCTCATAGCCGATACTTGGACAAAATACATTGTTAATAATCAATTGTATTACATTCTTGAAGATAACTCTATTATTATTGTATGATATATGTCTGTTTAAGACTTATGTACTCTTGTATGGCTAATGATGGCACAATAAATCTATGTCGAAACGTCCTGAATAAAGAGTTTATTTAATAATACACTTGGCTGCAAACCTCTTCCTTACTATAATTAATATACTTGACATGTTTTTGGAACTCATAGACTCTCCAAGTCGAAATTTTAATAAACTTTCGCAACAAAAATAATTTAAACCCTCTTTGAAATATATTATATAATATTCTAAACGCCTTCCATTTCTAAATAAGCAAACTGACTTCCTATTAATATGTAATGGTATAAATAAATTTTAATCTTTTTAGTATAACAAGTAGTTATTTCTCCATTCTGATTCCTTTTCCATTCCGTAAAATTGCTAAAGAAATTACCACTGGCGTCAGAAAATTGACAATGGTTCTTTGCATGATTTCTTTTTAATCTCGACACTCAAATTTATTTTCTCCTGTTCATATTATCTTTTTCAAATGTTGAAATTGAAATTATTTTACTTTGATTTACTTCTGAAGATGCTTTTAAGAAAATGAACATTAGACTAAAGTATTTTCAGAAAAAAAAAAAAAAAAAAAAAAAAAAAAACTATATTTTATATTTTATTTAGGTCGTGAAATTTTAGTTTGATTAAAATTTTATTATAGCTTAAAAACAAACACGTTCAAATTGAGAGGATTTATTCTTGTTTACTGTAATATTCGTTGCCACTTAACTCTTGTTATGAAAAACAAAGATATTTCCATTTGTTTATTACACTATACTCTGGCTTGTTAATGCTTTTAGTTTCATATTTTATATATTTCACATAAAAGAATATGAGATGTCATTTTATACGAGGATATATAATATAAATAATTATAAGCACCTTTTCATTTAACTATTATATTTTAAATTAAATTATTTTAAAATATTTTAAGATAGTGTGGGGTTGATGGTTGAAGCAAGTTTAATATCTCACAAACAATGTTTGAGATTTTAAACTACTTATTAACTAAGTATTCAAGGTAGAATTGGACAATCATATACTTCAAAAAAAAAATAAATAAATAAATAAACATGACTATTAGTATATGAGTCGACCATTTCCAAAAGTGCCTAGTTGCCTAGGGAACAAATTTCCAAGAAACAAGAAAAAACTGTATTTTATTAAACTCAAGAATTAATTTATGACTGTTGTGTTTATAAAATCTGTAAATATATTAGAAACACAATTTACAAGGTATTTCGTCGATATTATTTTCTATATAGCAGTAATAAACTGTTTTAATATTCATCTAGGCACTTTTAGAAAAGTTTTTCGTAATTAGTTAGTTTTGGAATTGTACAGTGAGTGACAATATTAAGTCCCAATCATGCGTTTTCTACTTGTGATTATTTCATTGTTTAAAAAAAAAATAGATATTTTTTAATGGAAACTTTCATAGTTCAAAGCTAGAAAATTTCCAATAAAGATTTTCATTTTCTTTTATAAAAACAATGAAATAATCACAAGTAGAAAACACATAGGTGGAACTTAATATTGTCCCTCACTGTACCTTTTGTAATTAGCGAGTTTTGGCACTGTAAATGCAACTGGTTAGTTTCAATCAACATAACAAAACAAAAAATTCATAAAATTAGCAGGTTAGCCAACAATATTCATTATTAAAAAGTGTAGAAATATAGGTCTGCTTGCTCAGGGGCCCACATCTTGTGGGTACGTGGATGGCGACCACGAGCTGCCCGAGCTGGGACAGGCAGTTCTTTAAATGTCTGTCTCTTCCTTCCTCTTTTCAACAGGCATCAGACCGTGCGACGGGCCGGCCTGTCCTTTTTCTTCCGGTCGTAAAAACGTATGATAGGGTTGGAGGGAAAGAGTGTATTGTGGAAGCTTTCGACTAGTGGGTAGGGCTATTTTTCATTGCAATTAGCAAGTTTTGGAAATGACTTCATGAAAGTCGCCATCTGTTGATGTTAGCAAGCAAGTAGTTTTGGAACTGTTATGAAACATTTTGCAACAAGAGGGTTTGGGAAATGGAATGCAACTAGGCTCGGTTTAAATTTGTACAGTGAGCGCCACAATTAATTCCCCACCTGATAGCTAGAGCTTTATGAAAATGCTTATGGTGAAATAATTTTAAATTTGAAAAATAAATAATAATAATCATCTGTACCAGATTTTACGTTTTACCTTTTCGGTTTCACTATACACCTATAGAATCTTAAGGCTCTAGCTATCAGGTGGGGACTTAATTGAGGCGCTCACTGTACTCGTTTTTCAGTATTTGTTTTAAATAGGATATATAAACTTTCAGTGGAAAACTATTTTGAAATGTATATTTCAGTTGTGCCAACAACATGCATTTAAAATCTCAACTTTTCAAATTTTGTCAATTAGACATTTTTGGAAATGGACGACTCATATTATTACCTTATTATTATATATTAAAACACTTTAAAGGAATATTGTAGTTGTGGCTGTTGATTTGTATCAAGAAAAGTTTGCGGGAGCAGAGACTGGCAGCCAAATTTTTTTCTTTAAATATTTTTTTGGGCCGGCGTTTCGGTCTCATCTTCGAAGCTCAAGATCCAAAGCCTCCCAAAGATCTCTCACCTGATGAGCATCATTACAAATAGCTGCCTAATGCAAATTATATATATTATTATATTTCCTTGACACTTATTGGCCCCTGAAGATAGTCTCTATCTAGACCGAAACCTCGGCCCACTAAAATATTTAAAGAAAAAAATTTGGCTGCCAGTCTCTGCTCCTGCAACCTTTCCTTAAAATAAAGGAAAATGTTTTTTGTTTTGTGATTCCTAAAATTTAAACTAAAATTATGTGCGTTTAGTCATACCAGACTTTATATTTATTATCCAAAAATGAAATAATGGTTTCTGGTGTCCATTATATGAAATCACGAATAACTCTTCTAACCAAATAATTTTTTCTCTTATGCTTTTAATATGACAGTTATTTGCAATTGTTCTGTGCATAAAGTAGAATTCTTTAAATATTTTGTGAATACTTTATCCATTATGCGGTTGAGAGTCAAAGAGTTGTTTCACGTTGTAAACAACGTCGCTTTTTTATCTTCTATAAATAGGGTGACTTAGTAGTCACCCTAGTAGTGGTGTCGTTTTTATAAACTTATTTCTTAGTGATAAATTTTTTTTATATATATTTTATAAATGACCTACACAGAGTTATTTTTTCGAATGGAATTCACATTTGTGGATTCTTTTTCAGGCAGACGTTGGCTGGAGTTAATAATTATTTTTATAAAATAATAAAAGGAAAATTATCCTTAAGTCGTTGAAAAATCAATTATTTTTTAGATGCACTTGAAAATGTATATTCGCATTTTGCTATTGAAATCTTCTGAAGACCACTAACTCTTGTACTTCATAGGAAAGATAGGAGAAATGGTTGTTATGGTAACAAAATATCAATATTTTTCTGTTTATAAATTGTATATCTTGAATTTTAATATAACGACGGAAATTAAATTATATGTGGACACAGTAAATCTGGTGTGACAAGCACAGAACATCAACTTTCGAATACCGGAGGTAAGAGAAAGTTGTGTGCTGTGCGAGCAATCACACCAGGATTTTTTCTTATTTACTTATATATGAAACGCAACACAAAAAATCTGGTGCGATTCCGAACGTAAGAGAAAGATGTGTGCTGTGCGTTAAGTCACACCAGATGGTATTGAATTTTATAATTTGACCCTGTTATGTATTAGTGTGTCAAGCGCCAAAAAAAAAAAAAAAAATTAAAAATTGAGTTAAGCACGGAATATTTTTTTTCTTTTTTTTTTGGAATGGGTGCATAAGGTCCGAAGACCTATAATGACCAATAGTCACATGCAGCCAGGAAGAAAATATTGTTTCAAATGCTATATTAAATAGTGAGATATTCTATTTATTCTATTTTATTAAATAGACCTTTTATATTGATCAATCTCTTCTCATTCCCCCCGCCCCCTCCTCCCTCCTCCCACTCATTCCCCCTCTCTGTATTCTTTGTCTCAAGTGGGAAAGAGTGCATAGAGGGGGAATGAGTGGGAGTGGGGACTAATTAGCCAATCAGATGTCTTGGCGCCAGGATTCGGCTGCTTAATAGAGAAGACTAGGGACCTGGAGAGGTCAGTAGTGGGGTAGGCCTTGTCTAGTGTTAATCCACGATGCTCTCCGTAAGAAAACCGAAGCGTTCTCATTTGCTTGGCAGCCATCGTGGACGCCGGCCACCAGGTCCTCTCTCTCCTCATTTCTCATCGTTTTCACTTAGGTATTTCAATTCAAAATTAATAATTCTTCATTCATTTTACTCTTTAATGTCTAGATATTTATTATTAATATTAAATTTGAAGAATTTCATAAAATAAGTGTTGATTGCATGCTTCGTTTAATCTTTTCTCTACGACTTATCTAGTATTTTGCAAATTTTATTTTACTCTTTACATCTTCTGTCGTATTCTATTACATTAAAATGTTAATATGCACAGTACCTCTGCTCTGAATTAATATTTTGTGTTGTTGATCACATTGACTTCAATTATTAATCTCTCTCTCTCAATTATTTCCACGAAGTCAAAGAATATAAAAATTTTTTTTTTTTTATTTAAAGTTTATTCTTGTTATTTGTTAAGTGATTTTTCTATTCTTTTCTTATGGATTCTTTAATGGAATATTCTGAAATGGATTATTCTGAATCCTATATAGCCTTAGGCACAGTAACAGGTTCATACCTGTTCATCTGTATATTCACTCGTATTACTATAAAGGCAAACAACTTGTGTGTAATAGAACATATGCTATATATAATTCCTTTGTTTTTTAACCGATCTTAATGGAATTTAAAATACATTATAGCTAGGAAATGATAAAAATCGTCACACACACACACACACACCTCACACACACACACACACACACACACACACACACACACACACACACACACACGCGCGCGCGCGCACGGGTAGGGAAGTTCAATCTTTGATTTTTTTTTTTCTTAATGGATTTTTTGAAATTAAAAATGAAATCTCAATACAGATTTCAAAGTTTTTTTTTTGAAATTTGAACCTCAAATCCATTTTCGGGATGAAATTTCTATTTTTGAATTATCTACTTTAATTTTTCTCATGAATTTCATAATATTTAATGAAATTTGGCCCTCGGCCACCAGCGTGTTAGGGTATTTCTCAGTGTTGGGGTGGGTATACGGCCCTGACACTGAGCGTCAAAAAACCTAACATTTTGTTTCTTCTTAAAAAGACTTGTTTTAATCTACATTCTCTAATTTAAGAAACATTTAATATGAAATATCTTATACATTTCTAAGTAAATTTATCAAAAACTATTAAATACAATATTTAAATAACAAATTTTCCTTATTAAAGATCCTGTAGGCATTGTTTGAAATTTTTTCCCACCCTGACAAAAGCAAAGACATATCTTTCAATATTTACTAAACAGCCTGTTTTCCGATAAGAAAACTGTTTAACTAACTAGCCTCCAGATAGTAATTTGTGCTCTTGCAAGGGAGAGGGGAGCTATGTTGATTTGGGCTTTGTTAATCCCCAGCTATTGACTATCATGGGGGGTGTTTAATCAATCTGTTTTCTTCTTAAACGAAAACAAAACTTGAAGAAAAACAAACTTTAAAACTCGTTATTTATTTTTTTTTTTTAAACAAAATAATTATCCAATTCCTATCATTTTTTAATTTTTTCCCAAACAAATAAGGAAGTTGTTTACTATTCTCTATTTATTATACAGAATGGACATGGGCTCTTGAAAAGGAGGATAAACGTGTCATTTGCACGTTCCCTTCTCACGCTTTCTATTGATTAATAGATGTATATTATATTTTATTATTAAAAAATAAAAAATTTCTAAAGAAAAAAATAAAAATAGAAGTGATTTTTTTTTGTATGGGTTTTTCGGACAAGCTTCGTTTCATTCACGCAGGGGTGTCAAAATCATTCTCTTTTTTATATTATATAAATTTATGATAAAATGTCACTTTATTAAAAAAAAAAATCATTCTCTTATTTGCAACTGAATTTCTGCTTTTGTATAAAAAAAATTTTAATGTCTCAACTCATTTGACTTAAATAAAAAAGTAATCCAAAAATATTCTAATCAATATTGACAAAGGGTCTTTAATGTAATATTACGCCACTGTATTTTAAGTTTTATGTTCTCACCACAAATAACGGTAGCGTATCCAAACCCTCTTGGGCCTTTGAAAGTTTAAGTACCTCTCTACAATTACAAATAAACCCACTGACTTCCACCTGAAAAACATTTTCTTTACTTTTTGATCATCGTACACAGAATATGTTAAAAATATCTTAATTTTCGTCTCTAATATAACGTATAATATAAGTTCCAATTTTAAGCTCGGAACGGTTTATCCATTCCTGAAGAATTCTCTAATTGGTTTGACATTTGTTTTTTTGATAATAAAATCTCAAAAAAAAAAAAACAAAACATCGCCTCGCGTTATTTTTGCCCAGAGTTGAGGTGAAATCAAAAAAATGCGCCTCGATTTTCTGATTTATATAATAGCGAGGAAATATTTTCACTTATATAAAACCCCTACAGAATTTTATTTGTTTCATATATCCTCGCTTTTATATAACTCAGAAAAGCGAGGCGCATTTTTATTTTATTTCACTTCGACTCTGGACAAAAATAATGCGAGGCGCCTCTTATTGCATCTCCGGTGTTTTTGGTTGATATTTCACTCCTTTTTGTGAAATATTACATTTAAATATTATTTAATCATTTTTTATTTTGATTAAATATTACGTTAATCTGGGTGCAAAATAGAATTGTCTTTTCGTCATGTTAAAGATAGGACAAATTTGAAATTTTAACGTCCTTTCAAAAAGCCACTTTTGCTCCAAAATGAAATTTTATATCAAAGATATCGGGTTTTAAATTTCATCAAAATCGATCGGTGTAGCAGGGAAACCTGTAGCTTTGTCTAAAAATTTATAATTGAAGAAAATAATTAAAATAAAAAAGAAAAAACCTTTGGCCTCCCGAAATTGGCAAAATATGAGTCCCTGCCATTCTTTTTGAGATTGAAATTTTTCTTTGAATTTCTGCTCAAAATAATCCTTATTTATTCTAATTAAATATAAAAAAAATTTAGCTTCGATATCTTAAAAAAAAAAATTTTTTTCTCTATTAACGTAAAACGTCCCAAACCAATAAAAAAATTTTAATACGCTCAACAATAAATCAAAATAAATTCCGGATTTCTTTCAACAGGCAACAATATCTATTTATATTATAATTTTTTTCAAATTTTAAAAATTAATGTCTTTAGTTTTTATGTTAAAACTAGGGTCCGACCGAAACAAGATTTTCAGCCGAAACCGAAACCGAAACCGAATATTCGGCCTCAACCTTAGTTTCGGCCGAAACCGTAACCGAAACCGAAACTTGTATTTCCTACAAAAATTTTTTTTTCATTTTACCTTTTTTTTTTTTTGAATTTTTTTTCCCTCCCGTGAAAATCATTTTACCTTTTTTTAGGGAGACTAAAATTTTTTTCTCCCTCAATTGCAAATTATTTGACCTTTTTACTTTCTCTTACCTATGTATATATGTAATATATGGACCGTTTATTTTGAAAGTGGTGTAAGTCCATTTTCTATTGTTTCGAGAAAATGAAAGGTTTGCATATCTGTTAATTTAAAAATCTAGGCAAATGATATGAAGTCGGTGAATGTTTCTACTTCTTTATCAGTGTCTAATTTAGTTATATAAATTTGTTTTAGGCGAATTTGACTAAACTATTATATAATTACAAGCTGCCAATGGACTTACACCAATTTCAAAATTAACCAACTGTAAACTTCGTTGAATTTCAATTTTGAAAAATCAAATATTACTCAAAATATACTTCATATTAATTCAATATTCTTTACAAATAATGACACGATATAAAATGGGAGTAGTATTTTTAATTTTAAACGTTAATTACATTGTTAAAATTACAAGATATTCGTAGTATTTACTTATCCTCTGTATATGGATGGCAGAGTGTTGAAATATTTATGATGTACCGGAGGAAATAACTGCTTGATATCTTTATATTAAAAAGTAACCTATTCTCGTAACCAGTTGCGTCATTTCAACTTTTTCTTAGGGGGGGGCAAACTTTTTTTTTCAATTTCTCACTTCAATTTTCTTACAAATAGCTATCTCAAATTTGGCCAAAAGGTATTTAATTAAATTAATTTTTTAATTTTGTACAGTTTCGTAGATATATTTTATTTACGTAGAATAATACCTAGGGAGGAGAGGGGGGCCAAATACCCTTCCCCCCTACAAATGACCCCTCTGTTAGTAATTCTTAACGAGTTTATTAACAAATGCACAATAACAGACAACCATCTGCTAAGCTACCTACCTCAAATTGGACTTACACCACTTTCATAATCAACGATTATGCAACTTCTTTACCGTCCAACTTTCAATTGTACAAAACATGGGAATTTTTTAAGGAATTTGCCACTAGCTAGTTATACATAGAAAATTTACATTAAATTAAATATGAATTATGTGATATCTCAGATTTTTTAAAAATTGGACTTACACCACTTTCAAAATAAACGGTCCATATATATAGAGAGAAAGTATTGGATTCATGTCAAAAATTCGATGTCGAGATTTTGATGGATCTTCACGTTTTGAGGTCCCCTGAATCCAAAAAAGTGGTTTTCGCGACATGGTCTGTCTGTGTGTCTGTGAACAAAATATCTCAAGAACGAAAAGAGCTAGGAGGTTGAAATTTTATATTTAAGTTAGGCACCCCCATGGGACATGACACGAAGCTTTTGAACAAAATCGACCAAAAAGTACTAGTACTTTACTGATGCACGTTTTCAGTTTTTTTCGATTTTCTCTAAATTTGCTCCAACGATTTTTTTTAAAATTCAAAAATCAATTATTTTTTAGATTCTCTTTAAAATGTATATTCTCATTTTGTCATTGAAATCTTCTGAAGACCACTTTACTCTTGTACTCCATAGAAAAGATAGGAGAAATGGTTGCCATGGTAACAAAATATAAATATTTTCCCATACTTATAAATTGTACATCTTGAAAATCGAATATACCTTACTGTCGGAAACTAAATACATGTCGACACAAAAAATCTGGTGAGACAAGCACAGAACACGACTTTCGATTACCGAAGGTAAGAGAAAGTTGTGTGCTGTGCGCCAGTCACACCAGATTTTTTTTTTTTGCATACGAATCTCATCCCATTTTTCAGACTCTGGTTTCGGCCGGCCGAAAGGTTCGGCCACTTTTTGGCCGAAACCGAAACTACGGCCGAAACCATGATTTTTGGCCGAAACTGGCCGAAACCGTAACCGAAACCGAATATTCGGTCGGTTCCTAGTTAAAACGACCACTGAATGACGTCTGTTTATTTCCGGCGATCTTTTTTACAACTTGATTTTTTTTTAGCGATTATATTTATTTAAAGGCAAATTAATTTATGATCTCTTCATATTTAATTATTATTTATTTTGTTATTTTCAGAATTTCATATTAAAATTCCCTTATATTTTAATATATTAATATTAGAGAAAACAAATATATGCATAAAAACTCTACAAGAATTAATTATCTATCTTTTTACTTGTATATCTGTTCATATTATTATATATGAACAAAAATATTTCGGATATTTAAACAAATAAATATAATTTTATCTAGAGATTAAAATAAATATGGTTCTTTTCAATTTCCATTAAATATTTACCTACTCTTATTTAAACGTTTGCTTTAATTAATATTTATATTATTATTATTAATATTTTTTCAATTTGTTTTATTAAAAATCAAAATCGCAAATTCGATATTATATTATTAGAAATATCGTTAAGACTTATTTTATAAAATATCTAATGATGTAAAACGGGCATTTATTAAAAAGTGTTAGGATTGTATAAGTTTGCATTAAGTCATTCCCTTGGCGTCATCCCCCTGGCGTCAAGTTACAGTTTTTATTCTCTGCCATATTATAATTATTTAAATATTATTTTAATATTAATCCACTACTATGAGATGAGACCGTGATAATTATTTTGGTTTTATGCTTTTTTTGACCTTCTAATGACATAGTAATTAGTGTTCTAGATTTTCGTCAAGGAGTAAGATTAAGATGAGTGAATATGGTCTTAGTTAACATTCTATAAGTTCGTTTAATAGGTCTTATTCCTGCTAAAGGGGCATGGAGAAAAGCTATTTTGTGAGAGCTGGTTGGTTGGTTCTTGTTTGGTTTAAAGACCGAAGGAGTGTTGTGTTCTGACGTTACAATATCAGCTTTAGTTAGAGTTAGAGGCTGTGTAGTTAAAGGAGCATTTATGATACCATCTATTAAATATCCTTCCTAGAGGGAATTCTCTTTTGGGTGAAGAAATGCAGAATGAAAATAAGAATTAAAAAATTATTAAAATTTTATCGCACCACTGATTGTTTTAGCTGATAGGGAAAACATGCCCAAAGCGCATTCCATTCTTTTTTTATAACGCGAAATGCACTAAAAACAAAGAGAGATTTTAGGGAAAAAAAGCTTGACACATTATATTTTACATGTGAATATATTTTTGGCTCATTTTCTTCTCAGAGAGAAAGAGAGAAAAAAGCGCAATTGCATCCACTCTGTCAGCGTCGTAATAACCTTAAACTAGTCTGACATTTTTCAGTATTTTTTTTTCGTTTGAATCTCATTTGAAAGCTTATCTTGAGAAATTACAGATCCGACAGTTCTCCAATTCAGAGATAGGAATCTTAGTTGCGTCTCTTAATAGCACTCACTAATATTCTTTCTTATAAAGTATGAGTTAAAAAAAAAAAAATTAAGAATACATTTTTACAATATAAATACCTCAGGAAGACATGTGGATGCCGACTACGAGTTACCCGAGCTAAACTACCATTTTCTTTTCTCTCGTTATATCAGTATTCTTCAACAATCGAAGCGTGAAAGCACCAAAGGGCGTATGCGACATTTTTTGAGATTTTCTGTTAGAAAATGCTGCATGCCCTGAGAAAGAAATATCGAAATTTGGAAGCTTCTGAAGTGCGTTACAAGTTGTTCAGAGGTCATAAGAAAAGTTGTGTCAACCGGATGTCTGTCATTGAAGCTCGATTAATAAAATATCCGATAATAAGAAATACTGCATTAGGTACATGATTGATTATTTAGATAAACAAGAACACAAAGAAACTTTGTAAAATAAGTGATTTGTTTTTGTAAACTTTTTTTGTGTTTAGTTTTGTAAACATTTTTGTATTAAAACTGCTTTAGTTAATAAACCTTATATTTTCGTAACGTGTTGTTGCTTCATTTATAAAATAAAATGGCAACTAAAAGAACTGTTCTGTTCTTAAACAGTTTTTCGCTATTATCTCTAATTTTGGTACTTCCACGCTTCAATCGTGAAGCAAGCTACTTTTGAGGCTATATTTAAAAATATCACGTATCTTTAACCATCCCCTAATTATTACTGTTATATATAAATAGAGCCAGAAAGTAAAATGAGGCATCGTAAAATAAATGACACGTTTCGTTAAATGTTTTAACCAAATTTTCCATGTCGGAGCTCCTAGAACAGATGTTCGCTTATGCCTGCAAGCTAATTCCTTTTGAATCCGATAATATTGGCTAACAACATTCTGGCAGAATTATTATAATAAAAATAATTTTCATTAAATATTCTAATTTCCTCTAGTTTAATTAATAGTTAGGCAACTATTTCATCGATTTGTTCAAGTTGACTACATATATAGACAAGGGTTCATCCCTCTCTCTGTTTTCCCAAAAGGGAACAAATCAGGAGTGAAAAGTTGTTATTTGAATTATAAAACAAAAGCTATTGTTGTAACAAAATATTAAAAACGTTGATTGATTTGCAAAAGGGAATTAGAAAAAACACATTTTAATTTAGTTCACGGGGTCTACTTTGTAGGTGGGCCTACCGCTTCATGATCCCAGGGAATAGAACCCAGGATCTCCAGCCTATCAGGGACATCGGTGTGCTAACCTTTGTACAGTGGATGCCACAACCCACACAGCACAAAATATTGCAGAATGTTGCAGAAATCTTGCAAATCTTGCAAAATATTGGCAACATTGCAGTGGCAATATTCCTATGCCCGCCTTTTTGCAACATTGCAGAAATATTGCATCAATGTTGCTGCAATATTGTCAATATTGAGCAAGATTGGCAATATTGCTGTAACATTTCAGCAATATTTTGTGCTGTGTGCGAAGTGTCTGATTTCCTCGAGAGTGAAGCCTTGAGCTTAGAGAAGCAAACCAATATTTTAAAAATAAATTAATCATCCTTTTTTAAAGAAGCTACTTTTAAGAGAACACTTCCGACTCCTAAGCATTTTGGTTGCCTAAGCTCAAGGCTTCACTCGCGTGGACTTGTGGCGCCGACTGTACCTCGTTTCCTCCCGTACAATAATTTTATTTACAATTTTATGCCATAATAGCTTTTATTAACAATTTTATAAATTCACTAACTGTTACTTTTATAACCTTCCAAGAGCACCGTCCTAAGCCCGTAGGTTCTGCGGTTTGTTTGTTATTAAATATTCACTCTGATGATACCCCCAACGGATAAAGTGAGATCATTTTCTCATTATTGAATTGTAATAAAATTTTCCTTGTCTTCTAATTAGTATCTGGATAAATTCTTATCTCAATGTTTAACATAATTTGATTGATTTATAATGATTTTTTTCACCCCATTCGTCTCAGTCTCCAATCTGTGACCTAAAAGATCTTTTTTACCCTAAGGCAGTTTAGCTTTTATACCTAAAAAAGCAATTTTACCCCTAGAGATTTTCACTCTATTTCAATCGACTCGCTATCAATCTATAAAATCTAAAGTATTTTGGTGATAATCCAAAGAAAAACTCTATTCTATAAAAAAAGGATTAATTTGCTTTTTAAATAAAAAAAAATCTTTTTTTTTACTTCCTACATATAAAATTGTTTCTCTTTTTTTTATCATTCAATATTTTGTTCGCTTTGGATTGAATAATTGAAAAAAAAAGTAAAATTAGATATATGTCATTTTAAGATTTTAATCCCTTACAATTTAACGATCCCAAGAATAAAAAATTAAAATTTATCAAATCGGTTTATAGCATTTTTCATCCCCAAGTGCTGACTGAAGAGATAAATTTTTAAAATAATTCCCTATATTAAAATAAAAATTTTCGATGTGTCCGTTGAACTTAATTCTTTGAAAATGATATATTCGATAATTGGAATTATTATATCCAAGCCTACACATTTCAAAAGAGATCAAGTAGACTTTTCAAATAATATTAGGGTAACAGTTATAGGCTATAGGATATTTTTGTATTATTATTTATATATTTTGTATTATTATATTCTAAAGATATAAAAAAATCATTTCTTGGTTCTAAAAATCTGGTGTGACTGGGATAGCACACAACTTTCTCTTACCTTCGGTAATCGAAAGTTGTGTACTGTGCTTGTCACACCAGATTTTTTGTGTCGACATATATTTAGTTCCCGACAGTACGGAACATATGAATTCAGATGTAAAATTTATAAGTATGGGAAAATATTTATATTTTGTTACCATGGCAACCATTTCTCCTATCTTCCCTATGAAATACAAGAGTAAAGTGGTCTTCAGAAGATTTCAATCGCAAAATGAGAATATACATTTTAAAGAGCATCTAAAAAATAATTGATTTTTGAATTAAAAAAAAATCGTTGGAGCAAATTTTGAGAAAATCGAAAAAAACTGAAAAAGTACATCAGTAAAGTACTAGTACACTTTGGCCGATTTTGATTAAAAGCTTATTTTTCCGGTCCCGGGTGGTGTTTAACTTAAATATAAAATTTCAGCCTCATAGCTCAATTCCTTCATGCTTAAAATTGAACACACACACACACACACACCCACACACCCACACACAGACAGACCATGTCGCGAAAACCACTTTTTTGGATTCAGGGGATCTCAAAACGTGAAGATCCATCAAAATCTCGACATCGAATTTTTGACATGAATCCAATACTTTCTCTCTATATATATATATTACATATATACATAGGTAAGAGAAAGAAAAAAAGCAAGATAATATGTACAGTGAGGGACAATATTAAGTCTACTTGTGATTGTTTCATTGTTTTTATAAAAGAAAAAGAAAATCTTTATTGGAAATTTTCTAGGTTTGAAAATTTACATTAAAAAATATGTTTTTTTTTAAGAACAATTAAATAATCACAAGTAGATGGGTGGGACTTAATATTGTCCCTCACTGTACCATCTATATATAGTCTTTATAAAGAACCCCCCTTCTCTAACTTTTTACCCCTAACAATTATCATCATTTTATAAAGACGCAAAGTATATGGGAGGCTTTCTCTAAAAAAATCAGACAATCATTGAAACGTAATTACTGTACTTCATAATTAAAATCATTTCAATTTCTTAATTATAAAAAATATGGTGTGAGTTTTCACCCAGCACACAATTTTCTTTTAGCTTCGGTAATTGAAAGTTGAGTTCTGTGCTTGTAATACCAGATTTTTGTATATTTATATAGATAATAATAATTATTTTTGAATTTTACTCACAATCCTTCAAGCAATTTTAAGAAAATCGAAAAAAAAAAAAAGTATATCAGAAAAGTGCTAGTACAAAAAGTACCGATTTTGTTCAGCAGCTTTTTTTCAGGTCTCGGGTGGAGGGGGGGGCTAATTTAAATATAAAATTTAAGCCTAGTTACTCAAGTCATTCAAGCTTTAAATTGACCATGGTCCATATTTGAAACCATGTGAATTATTCACTTGTTGAAAGTTGAAAAAATTGGCATGAAAAATGTTGATTTTATGAGATGTTTTTTTTTTTTTTTTTAAAGAATTTTATTAATAATGTGTAATACCAAATAATTATAGAACTGTTTAAAATAAATAAGGCTGATAAAATTTTAAAATCCTGAGTTTTATTTGAGAAAACCCTTATAGTGGTCCATATATGCCTCACTTACTCTACGTTTCCGACATTACGATACATTTGAATTAAAGATATAAATTTATAAATATAGAATAGTATTTATAATTTTTGTTACCATGACAACCATTTCTCCTATCTTTTCTACGAAGTACAAGAGTAAAGTGTGCTTCAAACAAATTTCAAAAATACTTGATTTATGAATCAGAGCTAATTTTGAGAAAATTGAAAAAGTACATCAGTGAAGTATTAGTACTTTTTGCCTGATTAAGCTTTTTGTCGCGGTTTAGTGGGGTAACTAACTTCAATATAAAATTTAAACCACTTTATGTTCTTGAGATATTTTTTTCTCACACAGACAGAGAGAACATTTTATGGTTCCCACATTTTTGGATGAGGGGACCTCAAAACGTGTATATCCATCAAAATTTCAACATCGAATTTTTAACATGAATCCAATACTTTTTCTATATAGACTATAGACGCGCGTCAAAAAATGGAACATTTTGTTTCTTGTTAAAAAGACCTATTCTAATCTACCTTAATGTTATTCTTTAATATGAAATATCTTATTCAATTCTAAGTAAATTTAACACAAATACAAATCATTTTAACAATTTAATACAATTTAAATAAAATAAAGAAAAATATATCGATTTTCAATTTGAGGGACAAATCAACATAATCTTGATATGCTTTGTTGAATATTAATAAAAAATATTTTTTTTTTTTTTACTTTCTCTTACCCTATTTATGAAATATATAGAGAGAGAAAGTATTTTTTTATGAATTTCCAATAAAATAAACAGAGAAAAACAAAGGAAAAAGATTATTTTAAAATTTTAGAAATTTGGTGTTAATAAAAAAATTTCGACATTTTTGTCTTGATTTGATTTAAATTTAAATTATTTATTAAAATGATATAGATTTAGATTTGTGTTAAATTTACTTATAAATGTTTAAGATATACAGTAGAGCAGCGTTTTCCAAACTGTGGGGCGCGGCTCCCTAGGGAGGCGCGGACTAGTCTAAGGGGAGGCGCGAATGTTGGCCATCAAGATCAATTTTCCAAATGATTGCTAGTTTTATAAATAAAATAATAAAATAATTTAGAAGATTCTGGGACGGAGTTTTTAATTAATTAATATTGATAAATAAAAAAAATATTTTTATAGAAATTTATATTTTTTAGTATTCAAAATGTTTGTTTTTGTATTATTTTATTAAATGTGTGTGTGGGGGGGGGGGGCGTCATACGATTTTTCGTAATATTCATAATATTTTTAAGGGAGGTTAAAGTTTGGAAAGCCCTGGCCTAAAGTAAGACTCATTCTAGAAAATTATACTCTGTGTAAAACCCAAAGGGAAGTTTTTCAGGGTTTTAATTTTTTTCTGACTAGACGCCGAAGGCGATAGCAATGTTAATTATTTTATATATTAAGATTGGATTTCAAATGGCTCAAATAAAAATGCCTAGACCCAAAAATATATATATTCTAATATTTTCCATCTACTATTTAATGTGAAAAAAAAGATTGGATTAGGGGTTGAAAAATTGAAAAAAATGTTTTTTTTTTTATTTTTTTTTTAGCTAAATCTAAACAAAATAAATAGAAAACAATCAAAAAATAACGTTGATTATTATTTTTATTAGGGGGGATGAAGGGTTGATTATTTAAGAAAGGCATTGGAATATTCCGAATCACTTGTTGAGATTTTTTTCCATCTCTAAATATAGTTAGATTAAAATAAAATGTATTTTTTTACTTTTAATAAAAAGGGAATTATTATTTTCATCTATTTTTATTCCTTTACAAAGAGATAAGAGAGTCGAATCTCTCGTTCAGTCGATCCGGTGGCCTGGAGGCAGGCGCGCCGAGCTGCTCTGTTATTTTTTTTGTTGTGTTTTAAGTGAATCAAAGTGAATAATTAATATAGTGCAATCCACCCTGACCTCGCCCTCAACGAGCACACCCTCTTGAGTGTTTTATTAAAGGTAATTATTATGCATTTTATCGTTGAAAAAAAAAATGATAGAAACAAATAATTTGACTGCGAAAAACGATTCTTTTGAATATGAAATTAAATATTTTGCATTTCACTAAGGGTAGAGGGTGAATATAAGGGGGAGGGGGAGGGGGAGTGTAGGTGTCATTGAAAAAAAATTAGTTTTTTTTTATCTTTTCTTAAGTCACCATTATTTACAATTATATTCTTCTATATTTTTGTTAATCAAATTTTCTTAATATGCTTTTACACAGGGGTGGATTAAGGGCTGAAAATTAAAATAAAATAATTTCATAATAAAATAAAAATTAAAATAATTTTTTATAAATGAATTCATATTATTTTGAGAGTAATTCGCGGTGAAGGCTCGCATTTTCTTAAAGGGGGTATGCCAGGGGGGGGGTTAATGCCCCATCCCCTATAATGCACAAAGATATTAATGTTTTTTAATACTTTTACTAAAAAATAAGTGCATTCCGTTTGAGTTAAAATTTATATTCAATATTTAGCAAATAGCATAGTGGGATAGAAACATTTTAATGTCATTCTAAAATTTCTTATTATTGGGGCGGAATTAATTTTTGAGAATTTCGCAACTCTCATAAACAGATAATAATAACACTGGGTAACTTAGGAACCCATAGAATGCCCTGCAGAATTTTGTAGGGATTATTTTCATTAGGTAGAAAAGTAAGATATGATTAGTCCTCTTAGAATTTTACTGGGGTGAGTTACCGCATCTTTTTGTATATCGAACTAATCTCAATTCGGATTGGAATTTTTACTTTCTCTTACCTCTATATATATGTTAATATATAGAGAGAGAAAGTATTGGATTCATGTCAAAAATTCGATGTCGAGACTTTGATGGATATACACGTTTTGAGGTCCCCTGAATCCAAAAAAGTGGTTTTGCCGACATGGTCCCTCTAAGTGTGTGTCTGTGTTCAATTTAAAGCATGAAGGAATTGAGCTAGGAGGTTGAAATTTTTGATTCAAGTTAGGCACCCCCTTAGAGCGTGAAAATAAGATTAGAGAAAAATATTTTTCTTCAGGAATGAAAGTTAGAAAAAACGAAGCCAGAATTTTTTCTTTAAAAAATAAAACAGCTTACCTTTCGGCTTTGGTCAAAGACATCCTCGGAGCTGTTAGTGGTCATCCGAGGATGGCATTCCGTTACTCAAGGCCGGAACGTAAACTGTTAAAATATATTTTTAAAGAAAAATGCTGACTTCGTTTTTTTCTAACTTTCATTCCTGATACAAATTCCACCAGCCATGAAATACCCTTATACCAGCGTTTTCCAAATTGTGAGGCGCGGACTAGTCTAAGGGGAGGCGCGAATATTGGCCCCCAGGACCAATTTTCCAAATGATTACTAGTTTTAATATAAATAAGAATAAATAAAAAAAATATTTTTATATAAATTTATATTTTTTAGCATAAAAATTTTTTGTTTTTGTATTATCTTATAAAATGGGGGGGGGAGGCGTCATAAGATTAATTATTTTTAAGGGAGGCGTGGTAACATAAAGTTTGGAAACCACTGCAGTAGAGTCCCGGTAATCTGAACCTCGCTAATCCGAACTTCCGGTTAATCCGAACTCTTTTTGTGTTCGATTTTTTTTTTTCTTTTTCTTTTTTGTTTCTTTTTCTCTTAATTAGACGTAAAAAAATATTATGAAATATTTATTTAGAGTTTAATATCACCGACAAGTTTCACGGTTTACAACGTTATAAATACACTTTATTATCAAAATTACTAATTCAAGCACAATTCCGGTAATCCGAACTTCCCGATAATCTGAACGACCCTCGGTCCCAATTAGTTCGGATTAACGGGACACTACTGTATTTATTTATTTAATTAATTCCATAGCCCAGCACAAAATACCAATTACTAGGCAGGGACAACAATAGATATCCAATACATTATTTATGTACATATTTTTTTTTATTTATATATATTTTTACATATATTTCAAATAAAATGTTTAATAAAATACAGTATCAATAAGATAGATTAGAATAAGTCTTTTTAAGAAGAAACAAAGTTTTTTTTTTTTGACCCGCAATATATTGGTATATATTGAAATATGTATCAAGGGCGGATCCAGAGGTGTTTCTCGGGGGGGGGGGGTAAACTGGTGTGGGCGTATATAGAAATTTTTTTCGGGGGGGGGGGGGCTGTTCTCAAAAGTTTTTCTACGAAAAATTTTGTTTTTCGCGGAACCAAAAAATTTTCCATGTGCCGTTCGCGGAACCAAAAATTTTTCCCAGTCGGAAAAATATTTTACCTTTTTTTAGAGACCTAAAATTTTTTCCGCCCGCGGAACCAAAAATTTTTCATGTGGCGTTCGCGGAACCAAAAATTTTTTCGTGTGCCGTTCGCGGAACCAAAATTTTTTTTTATGTGCCGTTTGCGGAGCCAAATTTTTTCACATGTTCCGTTTGCGGAACCAAAAATTTTTCATGCTCCGTTCGCGGTTTCTAAAATTTTTCCCGTTTTTTTCAAATCTCGGGGGGGGGGGTAATTACCCCCCTTTACCCCCCCCCCCCCCCCCTTGTATCCGCCCTCGATATGTATAGATAAAAGAAAGTAAAAAACATTGTTTAATTTTTAAACGAAATTTCTTTATTCAAAGGGTTTTTGAAAAAGATTATGAAAAATTTTAATGTTTCGTTCAAAAACTAAACTATGATATTTTTTATAATTAAGAATTTATAATGATTTTTTTTTTTAAGAAATTAATCTAAATTATATTTCTTTTGTCTTTCAAATGATTGACAGGTTTTGTTTGAGAAAATATCCGTTTTGTTTGTTGATAGTCGTATAAATGCAGGTAGGGGAGGGGGTTCATTACAAAATCCCTCGATGGTAAATAGACGTTCACCCATGAATTTTCTTTATATCGTTATTATTTTGTTAGGACTGTATTATACAGTAAAGAGTTTTTCCAGGTCAAAAAATATATAAAAATATGTTTGATGAAATTCTCCATTTCTGTCGCTGTATTCATTATAGGTGACCAAGAGAGATTTTTTATTTTATCTTTTGACGATCATCAATTATTTATTTCCTCAAACCTGCTCTATCGAAGATCAGTGAGAAAAGGCCTTATATATGTGCATTCACAAATTCTAGATCCCCTTATAATAGACAGTCAAGGATGTGTTATTTAAGTGAACAAGTCAATGTCCTATTATCAAGAGAATTCTCTCACAAACCAGTCTTTTATTCATGAGACATATGTATGTATTGTATGAATTCGATTCATAATAAAAGTTTCTTAATTGATTAAGTTATTTCATTTTTAATTAAAGAAATAAATGAAGATAATGGTCTTAAGGTGTACCCTTTTGACTTTAATAGACTTATTAAATAACTTTAACTGTCGTTTTATTTTGTTTCTAGAGATATACAGTACCTCTATTGAAATGAGAGTTTGCGCTTCATATTGTTTCGATGTTGGTTTTTAGTTATAAATTCTTAATGAAAAAAAAAAAAAAATTCAATGCTGTGCGGGAAATAAAAGCCATGGTCATATCTTGTTTTATCTTTAGTCCTACATGCAAATCAGATAAATTTTAATACTCAGAAGAATTTTAATTAGATTGCATTGATAGAGGTTAGATTAAATCTAGGAGAATATAAAAGAATGAACAAAAAACTAACCAAAACTGCTTCGTGTATGAATGATAGTACAGTATATTTACATTAAAAGACTAATAAAATTTTACAGATAACGATTATGTTCGTGGCTTGGAATGAAGATTTTGTTAAATTATTTTTTATATCAAAAAAAATTTATATTAGGTTTTGGTTAAATATTATTTGAGCTTGCAAAAGCAAATTTTATACCATCAATGTGCCAATTTTTTCAATACAATTTTGAAAAAAATAAAGTTAATGAAAATAATAAATATATTGAAGAAAACTAGAAAAATGAGTTTTTTTATTTTTAAGCCAATTACAGTATAATTATTGATAATGATGAATTGTGTGTGGGTGTAACGGTCTTTAACCATGGAGAAAAAGAGCTACGTTGAAATTTTATATTAAAGTTAGGTACCCCCCCCCCCGGACACTCAAAATAAGCTTTTGAACAAAATCGGCCAAAAAGTACTAGTACTTTACTGATGTACTTTTTGAGTTTTTTCGATTTTCTCAAAATTCGCTCCACCGAAATTGTTGTAAAATTCATAAATCAATTATTTTTTAGATGCTCTTTAAAAAGTATATCAGTGAAATTTTTTGTGGAAATCGTTTGAAGTACACTTTACTAATGTAGCATTTCACATTTTTCAAATTCATTTTCCGGCCCTTCTTTCCATAGAGCTAATGTTAAATCCCTATGGGGATTTGCATGTAAATTTTGATTCAAAAGGGGGTCCCATTTGGAACTTTTTACAAATTAAAAAAAAAATTTCCAATTCTAATGAAATTTTGTATTTATTTAGGATTCTCTATTGTGTATAAAATATCCAAATATGAGATTAAAATTTTGAAAAATAACCATTTATTTCAAGCAGTCAACATTTAAAATACACAGAGCCTATGGAAATTTTTAATCAATTGACTTTTTTACTTTTTACTTATGAAATGCAAGTGGTCAAATTAACCAAGGTGCTAACGGAAACTAAATATATCTCGATACACAAAATCTGCTGTTTGTTTCAAAAGTTTTAAAAATTCGTAATTTCTTTGTTATATTATAAATAAATTCATCATTATAAACTGTTTTTATTCTTGCATATTTTTTTCCTAAACTGAATAGTTTTTGAGATAATATGTCAAAGTAGAGAAGATTATCTTTACCTATGCTTTTTAATATTTCTTATTAGAAATTGTTTTTATTTTAGTAATTTTGTACAGTATTTTTTGATTAAATTGGTTTTTCCTCCGACTTCAGGATTGAGATCTTGCTCTCTGGGCAAAATGTACAACTGCCTATAGTTTAAATCATTTATAATAAACATTGTCAATTATTGTGTCTGCAAAAAATCTGTTGCCAAATTAATAAACTTTGCATTAACAAATCGGGCCTATCTTTCTCTAGTTATATACTAAAGCCAAATAATACATTTGACTTATTGAAAGATGGTGTAAAAAACAGACAGGTTCTGACATGATAATCATTCGCACGCAAACAACCGACACGTAACTCACTTATTTTTCAAGTATGAGTTTTATATATCATTCGTGAGCTTTATTTTGAATGCATAAATAGTCAATTAAATTGATTTAATATTTCAATATTATATTAACTAGTTTTTTTTTTTTTTTTTTGAATAAATTAACCTTCCTTTACTCCAGAAATTACAATTGCTTCTTTAGTTGGGAGAGAGAGAAGCAGATAGGCTACTATAAGAAACTTAATTTTAATTTGTTTCTCATATTTGTACTTTATATACTCATTTATCATTGCTTTTAAATTAAAACGACAATTGAATTATTTTACCCTTAATTATTTAAATTCCATATACTCGTATATTTTACCTTTGAATTTGACTTCTTACTAAATACTTTGAAAAGTTGAGTGTCTATATAAATAAATCAAATACTTGAAAGCATCCTTTATAATCTTATTTGTGAAATTGAAAATTTGCTCCACTTCATAAGAGGATTAATTTTTTTTTCATTCAACTTTTGCTTCTGATATTTTAATATTTATTTGTTTGTTTATTAATATTATTATTATTATATAAAAACCATTCTTAGTAATTTTACATTTATAATTGGATGGGGAAGGATTGTTGCGGTAAATGAGCAAAAGGGATGAGTCAAAATAAAAAGTAAGGGGAAAGTAAAGCTTGCCTTAAAATCATGCCTACTTTAGCTATTCAGAAAGCTTGTTTAGACTGTCACTTTTCCTTTATTTTTTTTTATAATTTAATTTAATTTAATAGCACCTTAGTTAATTTGACCACTACTTGTAAGTAAAAAAGTCAATTGATTCAAAGCTTTCATAGGCTCTGTGTATTTTAAATGTTTCTGTTGAAATAAACTTCGCTCAGGGGCCCACATCTTGTGGGTACGTGGATGGCGACCACGAGCTGCCCGAGCTGGGACAGGCGTCCTTCAGTTCTTTGTATGTCTGTCTCCTCCCTCTTTTCAGCAGGCGTCAGACCGTGCGACTGGCCTACCTGTCCTATTTCTTCCGGTCTCAAAAACCCATAAACACAATAGAGAATCCTGAATAAATACAAAATTTCATAAAAATTGTAAAACTTTTTTTTTAAATGTGTAAAATGTTCCAAACGGAGGGACCGGGATCCCCTTTTGAATCGGAATTTACATGCAAATCCTTATAGGGATTTAACATTGGCTCTATGGAAGGAAGAGCCAGAAAATGAATTTGAAAAATCTGAAATACTACTTCAGTAAAGTGTACTTGAAACAATTTTCACGAAAAATTTTACTGATATCTTTTTTAAAGAGGATTTAAAAAATAGTTGATTTATGTATTTGAATCAAAATCATTGGAAGCAATTTTGAGAAAATATAAAAAATTTGAAAAAGTACTTCAGTAAATTACTAGTACTTTTTGGCTGATTTTGTTCAAAAGCTTATTTTCACCCCTTAGGGCGTGCCTAATTTAAATATAAAATTTCAACCTCGTAGCTCATTTTTTTTTCATGCTTAAAAATGTCCACACATGCAAGCCTACAGTCCAATTTGCGGGATTCCCTTTTTTGGACTCAGGCGACCTCAAAACATGTATATCCATCAAAATCTCGACATCGAATTTTTGACATTAATTCAATACTTTCTCTCTATATATTACATATATAGGTAAAGAGAGTAAAAATTTAAAATTTTCATAATATAAATTTTAAAAAACATTTTTCATAATTAATTAATTAGTCTTGAATTTCTATTATCTAGGCTAATTAATTTAATTAACTAGTCTTGTCTGATTATTAGCTCACTAAGAAATATTTTTGGTTCTTTATTATTCAAATTTTGTATTTTATTTTTGACACGATCGTGTCTTCATTAGCGAATATAAGCGAGGTTGAGGTGTCAAAAAATAATAATAATTTCTGGTCACTGAATACGTATATTTTACTCATTCAAAACAGGGTTGGTTATCCATCTTTTTAATATCCAAGAACGAATTTATTCAAAGCCTGAATCTTAAATTTATAGGTTTTAGATTAGAAATAGTTTAAGCCCTTATTTTATCATTTTAATAATATAACAATAAAGCATTTTCCTTAATATAAATAATTTTGATAAAAGGAATATAAAAAACCAATTATGAAATCATCATCATCAGCTTGAGAGTTGCTGGTGTACATTCAAAAGATGTCAAGAGATAATTCACCTTTTGCATTTACAACAACAAACTCGAACTGCTTTTGTCCACACTATTGAATCCAGATAAAAAGGCCGTAATCTACGGTGTTACCTTAAATGCCATTAAATCGCCCCTGTCTACAATTGTCCCATAAATCACGCTTATCCCATATAATTATCCTCTCTATTTATTTTCCTATCTCATAAAAGCCCACTTTGAAAAGATCCATCCGTCTGTTCCCAGGTAATGCAATACAATCGATTTTCTCTATTTATTTATTTTTTACCTATGAATGTGCAAAAAAACACGATGTTAAATGCATTCGTATAAAATTGTTAATTTAAATTTATTTTATTAACAAACAAAATTATTATTTTTTAATTATTTTAATTTATAAATTTCATATCTAGAAAATTCTCAAATTTTGTTTTTTAGGCATTAAATACGTAAATTTAAATACAAATCATTTTCTATTATTGCTTAAAAACAGATTAACTTCAATCTATATTTATATAATTCACTAATGTCCATCTGTCTATCTATCACCCTTTATTTGATCAAGTTCTCTTAATTTTCCGTCCCGAAATTCATATAACTTTTTGAGTTATTGTTGAAGTTACGAATTCTTCCAAAAGAAATGTATGCAGATATTAGAAATGAAAAGAATTTGTGTATTCTTTGCAATATTAGTGAATACTAATGAACAATTTTTTTATTGATGTTTAATTTTTAGGCATTAAATACGTAAATTTAAATACAAATCATTTTCTATTATTGCGTCGATACTCTGCAGTTATATTACTTTAATTTTATTTTAAGTATTTGTACACAATGAGGGGGCTGAACAAGCCCTATGTACATATTAATTTTAAACAAATAAATAAATAAATAAATAATTGAAAAAAAAAAATTCTTACTAATAATCTATATATAATAAATGCGGAGTGTCCGTCTGTCACGCTCTGTTTGACCAACTTCCCGTTGGAATTTTGAAACGAAATTTTTCAGTCTTATAAAGGACGTTTTGGAGAGTCCAGGAAAATACTCGGGTCCCGAAATTCCTATAACTTTTTGAGTTATTAATTCGGAATAGTAAAATTTCTTTTCTATAATTAAGAAAAGGCGAGGGTCCGCCGCAGACGGGCCCGAGCCAGCTGGCGGGGGTCCAAGGGGCGAAGTATTTTTAATATTGGTATATATTTACTTTTATTTCTTTTAAAATGAAAAGCTCTCCTATTCTCATAAAAAAATATAATAATAATATTAAATCTTATTATTTATATTAAGTTGAGATTTTTATATTAATATACATTTACGGCGATAACTATTATTATATTCCGAGACAAGAATAGCCGCGGGGCCCGCCCAAGAGGGGTAGTATTTATTATTCGGTCACTTTGTTTAGCCCAACTCTATTTACATTGTTACCTCTTAATTTTTCAATGGTCGAATTTCATCAAATTAATTAATCAGCAGGATAAATGGTAAAAATATTAATCAAAGTACAGGCACTTGCACCCAACTCTCCTTCCTCCTTACCAGATTTAACACTTTTTTTTTCTTATTATAAAATAACAAATGACCAAATCTATCCTTTTTATCAACTTTTATAAAATTACCTTCCTTAATTAGAAAAATTTGTCAAAATGTCATCATTAAACAAAAACTTTCCAAAGAACGTTTGAAAAAAGTGTAAATGCGTCGGTTTAATTGCCGAGACCATTAAGTTTTTTGAATTAGCGCGAAAGGGATAATTTACAGGTCCATCGCCTCCGTTCGAGTGATCTATTTGGGGTAGGGGGGTTGTATTACGAGATTCTTCTATTCTTCTTACTCTAAATATTCTTGTATCTCTATGTAAATATTTTCCTCGCGCGTGCGTCTCTTTGTCCAGCTTCGTTCCTATAGCAACGCCAAAACTCCTCTGCTCATGACCTCCAAGCAAACAAAGGTCATAAGGTCAGAACATTTCCACTTCCGGTATCCTATTCGAAGATATTTTTAATTATAATTTAATAATCTGTCAAAAAAAACAATAAATAAATAATTTTTTTTTTTACGATTCTTATTCAATGTATGTAGAATAAATTCACTCAGATACTAACTAACGTACATTGTAAACATTTACGAAGTTGCCTAAGTCTGAATTTCAGCTCGTTACAATCCTAACTTGAGAATTTTTTTTGTAATTTATTGTTTTCACCTGGTCGAGACAAAAATTCAGCATAAATAAATTAAAAAAAATAAAAAATAAAACTGTAAAATACTTTTTACTTTCTCTTACCTCTATATATGTTAATATATTTAGATAGAAAGTATTGGATTCATGTAAAAAATTCGATGTCGAGATTTTGATGGATATACACATTTTGAGGTCCCTTGAATCCAAAAAGGTTGTTTTTGCGACACTGTCTGTCTGCGTTCTATTTTAAGCATGAAGGAATTGAGCTATGAGGCTGAAATTTTATATTAAAGTTTGACGCCCCCTTGGAGCGTGAAAATAAGCTTTTAATCAAAATCGGCGAAAAGACACACTTATTTGCGGGATCCACTTTTGTGGATTCAGGGGACCTCAAACAGGTATATCCATCAAAATCTCGACATCGAATTTTTTACAAGATCGCAATATTTTCTCTCTCTATTTCATATATAGAGTGATATATTCACAAATAGCAGTATCAGCTGCTGGTATTACTTGGGACACCCAATGTCACTCATGGTACTGAGGTACTCGCAGAATAGGCCTAACCCGAGAGTGTGGGTGCCTCATGGAAATTTGGGGAATATTCTCGCCGAAGTTACTCCGAGAGAGAGAGGCTGGAGGGGGCTTAAAAGACTCATGATGGGAGAATAAAGTTTTCGCGAAACTGCTCACTGCATTGTGAACAATCGGAGGCTTTTTAATTTTGCCTGCTCCTGCTCATCTTTCTTTATTTTATTATTCGAGTTAGACCTATTTATTGCATTTCAATTTATTATCAACTTCTAATTTTAGTTTCTTGGAATGGAATATTTATTTCTAACCAAGGTATCATAGGTCAAGTTTCAACAATAAAAAGAGATATTTTTATTATTATTCGCTTTATTGCAGAACTGGCTACTGCGCTAGCAAGCAGTTTCGGTGGGAATCATCTACCATCTTCAGGCCTGAAATTGCTTGCTAGCGCAGTAGGCAGTTCTGCAATAAAGCGAATAATAATAAAAATATCTCTTTTTATTGTTGAAACTTGACCTATGATACCTTGGTTAGAAATAAATGCAATATGTGATGATTTTTTTTTTTTTGTATTTTTATCCCCCCCCTCCCTCCCCCTATACTTAATCGATATAACGTATATATAACGTAAATATAACGTATTACTGGCTGAGTTATCTATCAATAGCACTAAAAAGCCAAATTTAGAACTAAATTCAAAAATTTCCAGTTCATTTGAATATAAAATGTCCTTTTAATCAATTCGCAATTTTATTAGTATGAAATTGACAATTTTCGACATAACCCAGGTTTAAACTTTAAATAAATTGATTGCAATTTTCCATCTTGATAGACAAATTAACATTTAATTTTCGAGTTTTTAATAAAGTGATATAGACTTAGCAACAAATAAATTCGTCACATTTAAACTAAGAATTTATGTATATTTAGGTCATGTCGGCCTTCTTTTAATTGCGAGTTATTCTGTTAATACTTTTTTTTTTTAATTAAATTATCCACAATTCGTGATTATCGGTGGGGTATGAGGCTTATACCCAAAATCAAAATACCTCATTCCATTGAGTCCAGTGAGGCATCCGGATCGAATTTAGATGGAGAGGCCCTAAGCACATTTTTACTTTCTCTTACCCTATATATCAAATATATAGAGAGAATATTGCGATCATGTCGAAAATTCGATCTCGAGATTTTGATGGATATACACGTTTTGAGGTCCCAAAAAGAGTGGGTCCCGCAAATTGGTCTGTCTGTCTGTGAACAAAATATCTCATGAACGAAAAGAGCTAGGAGGATGAAATTTTATATTTGAGTTAAGCACCCCCCTAAGGGGTGAAAATAAGCTTTTGGAAAAAATCGGACAAAAACACTGACTGTACTTTTTCAGTTTTTTTTGATTTTCTCAAAATTCGACCCACCGATTTTGATTAAATCAACTATTTTTTTAATGCTCTTTAAAAAGAATATATGTAAAATTTTTCTTGAAAATTGTTTGAAGTAAACTTTATTGATGTGGAAGCATTCGTAGCTCAGCGCTATCTATGAATCGCGTGGTCAAGTTTGGAACTTAAGTGCTAAGGGCAACTAAATATATCTCGACACAAAAAATCTGGTGTCACAATCACAGTACATTTTCTCTTGTCGAAGGGTAAGAGAAAGTTGTGTGCCGTGCGATCAGTCACACCAGATTTTTATTTCTATCAAATAACAACGAATTATAATTCGTTATTTTTTTTCTTTAAATTCCCAATAATTTATCTTGTATAAAATTTGAATAAAATTAATTTCCCTTTTATAACTTTTTTAGTCCTTTCTTCCATGAGGATGATGATGACAAAGATCGATGATACGTACATTTGAGAACGAATAAAAAACTTCTTTCTTCGGATCCACTTTTTTCTTAATCCTATCAAAATAAACATGGGTAAAATTGTTTTTTTTTTTTTTTTTTTTTTTTTTTGTTACAAATTTCTATGAATATTATTTCTAATTTTTTATTCGTTTTTACTTTCTTCTATCTAGACTATATATATATATATATATATATATATGTAGAGAGAGAGTATTAGATTCATGTCAAAAATTCGATGTCGAGATTTTGATGGAAATACACGTTTTGATGTCTTCCTGAGTTCAATCGCAAAATGGTCTGTGTGTGGTCAAAATAAAGCATGAAGGATATAGACTACGTGGTTGAAATTTTGAAGTACCACAAAAAGGCGCGAAAATATTCTTTCAAATAAAATCGGCCAAAAAAACTACTAATATTTATTTTATTTATTTATTGACTTCCCCCTCCCTTATCCAGGGTTTAGGTATTGTTTACAATATTTTACATTGCCATTTACAATTTTAATTAACAATATTTTGTTTTGTTTTTGTTTATCCCAGGCCAGCGGGGGGTCCAGGTAGGACAATCAGGGGGTAGAAAAGGGGAAAGAAACCCCGAAAGGCCAACAAAAAGTACTAATACTTTACTGATGTAATTTTTTTAGTTTTTTTCGATTTTCACAAAATTCGCTCTAACGATTTTGATTAAAATATATAAACCAATTATTTTTTGGTTGTTCTTTAAACTTCATATGCTCATATTGCCCTCAAAATTGTTTGAAGCACACTTTATTCTTGTACTTCATATAAAAGAGGAGAAATGATTGCCATGTTTACAAAATATAAATATTCTTTTTTTTAAATTTTTTTTTTTTAAATTCAAATGTACCGTACTGTCGGAAACTAAATGCATGTCGACACAAAAATCTGATGTGACAAGCACAGAACTTTCAATTACCAAAGGTAGGAGAAAGTTGTGTGCTATGCGGCCACTCACACAATATTTTTTTTGTGTGGTCTGTTTTTAATTGTTCAATTATACATGGGATTCTGATGATTCTGACGTCATCACCAAATATTTGAAATGTTAGAATAGGCTTGATTATTTTCCATTTTATATCATATGAATTATTCGGCAAAGTAATTATTTATTGCCTTTTAGACATTATTTAAATTTTATAATTTGCCTCGTGACTAAAATATAAAAGGCTCTGCATCAGGAGATAATTTCGTCTGCATATTATATTATATCTGCCTTACTAAAACAGAGAGTGATACGCTCAATATACGCTGCAAACTTAATAAACACTATAAGATCTCTGTGAATTTACAAATTTAATATAGTTTGTAATAAAGAGTATAATTTTAATATAGAACCGTACCCTAAATGTCGAGATTTGTTCCAGTTCTCTTAGATATTCGTACTCTCAGTTTGTCAATTTTGACATGCTAATTTCCATTCCTAATTGGTTTGTTTCGTCGGCCCTGACAATTTTTTTTGCAATTGTCCCATATCCTCCCCCTTCAAGAGAAAAAAAGGGAACCCCCCTCCCAATAAAGCCGCCAAGAATCCGCTATATTAGAATTCCTGGTACACATCTCGCTAGTCTGCGACGCTATTGGTCCAATCAATACGAGCATTGCGCGCCACCATTCGCCTTTCTCCCAATTGTTCTTATGGGCCCGTTTATTAAATTGCACACCCCGACCGGTTTTTAATTACGGTTACGCGATCCAAGGATTAAATCCAACAAACAAGCAAACACCAATAGTATTTCATAAAAACTTAATTTCAATAATAATTGAAAAATGATAAAAAACTAAATGAAAAAGCTTAATAAATATTTTTAAAAATAAATCAGATTCGTCAAGATAAAATTTTTTTTTCATGTACTTTAAAAATAGATACATGTACTTTATTATGCAGATCCCTTGTATTAAGACTAATTGAATTATCAAAAGTAGATGTTAGAAATAAAAACAAATATAAAAAAAAACCCTAAAATATTAAAAATGCTTTTAAATATAATTATTCTTGAAATATTTAACAGATTAAAAGTTTGAAAGGAAAAAAATAATAACAGGGATAATTTCCAATCCATACAAATCCGGGACACCCCAGGCGGGTCGCAACATTAATTTGCTTAATAATATTTAGGAAGATCTAACTCAGAGGATCATAACTTGTGAGTACGTGGATGACGATTACGAGTTACCCGAGTTAAAGTTGGCATTTCTTCTACTCCCTTTATACCCCTTCGTCCCCCGCGCACCCACAATCGTCGGATCGGTTTGATTCATCCCCCTTTTCGATATCCAGACCACAAAATTACATATTTAGGAAGATTTTTAATTAATAAAACTAAAATATCTCTTTTTTGCCTTTCATCGATTTTATAATTAACGATAGACACTTAAAAAAAATATTTTCCTAAAAATTCTGTTAGTAAGGGAGATATTAATCCTAGTAAATCCCAAATTTCCCATAAACAAAACACTGGAAATCTCTTAGGTCATAAATTATTTATACTCATAATCACAAATTGAATCTCGTTATTAAAAGTTAGTTTGAGAAGTCGAAAAAATTTTAATAACTCTATTATTAAATAGGCGCTAATAAAGAGAAACTTATTCTCTTAATTATGAAAAACATTAATATAAATAGACGAAAAAGGTCAAAAAAATCGGCAGATCCGTGGTCTGTACCTCCTACCTTTTTCTCCTATTTGAATTAATAAATATTTGTTTATGTTTTTCATATTGGTTAATTAATGCAATTTTTTTTTAATATATTGTATTTTCAGAGATCAATATATGATATATATAATTTAAAATATTCAAATAATATCTATGCATAAACCACTCGAGAAAAAATAATAAAAAGTAAAATATATTAAAATACGTTATTAAATTTAATATGAACATAATTATGCCTTTTACTTTAATTATTTTAAATTATTAATTTATTTTTAATATATACAAAAATACCTGACTTAATACAGTAATAATAATGACATTCCCATGTTCTATGTTTTTCCTATTATTTTAATTTCTTGCTCTAATTGTAGCAAATTCCTGAATAATTATGTTACATGTATTATGGACTTTATTATTTTCTCGCAATAAAGTCTAAATTAGGGCAGTCCACTTCTTAACTCTGAGTGATTTTAATTTCATTTAATTTTGGATTCATATTTTTGTACTGGTGGTTAAACCCGAAATCACAAATTTGCTTAATTACCTCATCTTGGTTTTTTTATATATAAAAATTTTTTATCTCCATTAATATTTTTCTTTTTTCAATATTCTATTCCTTTATTAATTATTTGAAATACTATTTTTTGGAATATCAAATAAGAATAAAGTTTATAATCTCGAGAGCCTTATTACTCAGTAATAAATTTTAGGGTCCGACCGAAACAAGATTTTCAGCCGAAACCGAATTTCGGCCTCAATCTTAGTTTCGGCCGAAACCGAAACTTGTATTTCCTATACAAAATTCATATCATTTTTTTTTTTTTTTTTTTTTTTTGAAATTTTGAAATTTTTTCCGCTTTGATCAAAATTTTTGTCCCCTCCCGTGAAAATCATTTTACCTTTTTTTTAGGGAGACTTAATTTTTTCTCCCTCAAGTGCAAATCATTTAACCTTTTTTAACCGAAACCGAATATTCGGTCGGTTCCTAATAAATTTACTAACTTTGTCCCTTTTTTGTAAATTAGTATTTTATTTAATTCCATATTCTTTTTGCTTTCTCTTACTTAGGTATATAAGTATTTTAAATAAATATTCTTAGATAAGGAATTTTACTGTTCATAAGATGTTGACGTGAAAATTATAATAAAATAATTTATTTCAATTTTATTTATTTATTTCACATCAAAATCTTATGAACAGTAAAATTTCTTATCTAAGAATATTTATTAAAAAAAAAAACTGTTCCCTTCTAATTAACTTAAATTATATATTTTAGTTATTATAGACAGAGAAAGTATTGCATTCATGTCGAGATTTTGATGGAAATACACGTTTTGAGACCAAAAAGTGGGTCCCATAATTGGTCTGTCTGTGTTCAAAATAAGAGCTACGGGTTAAAATCTTGTATAGATATTGAAAGTGATATCAATAAAATAAATATTAATTAAATACAAATCCTGCCATCAAGGTCCAGACCAGCCTCAACAAATTTTTGCAACAATATGACACGGGTCGTTGAACTATTATTTTCAAAAGTCCGCATTGCTTCAGCCTAAATTAAATTTCTTTATTAAAATAATCTATGAAAATTGAAATTTGACGTTAAATTTCGACCAAACTGAAATGACTTAATAGCAAAACCATGATGGTTTATTGAGCTCGATTAAGAGATATTATTTAAAAATGAGATTGTTTATATTATTTATATTATATAATTATAATCTCTCATTATCCCATATGTTAAATTAGAATGCTATACTCTCTCATTTAAATAACAAAAACAAAAACATGAATTGTTTATTCAAATTGGATTTAAATTGATGACAGAAGCAATAAAATTAACATAATTCAATTAATAATTATTTTATGAATAACACAAAATAGACCTTTTATAATAAAACATGAATCAAATCAAAATTTTATTTCGTTAATGTCTATGGCAAAATTCTATTATTTGACGCCATTGAAAATATTACTCACATATGAAAAGAAAAAAATAAATTAATTTAAACATTGAAGCCATTAGGACAATAAAAGCTTCAAAGTTACGGGAGAAAGAAACAACAAATAAAAACTATTTTAATGTAATCATCCTGATGTAATTTTATTTTCCTCACTCGGTTATTTGCTTAATTAAAATGAAAAAATTTAATAATAAATAAAAAAAAAACGCATTTAAAATGCACTAAAGAGAGCTATAGAACTTTTTATAAAACTATGGGCCCTCGTTGTTTCCATTAATGAAATTTTAAGTTTCAATGAGCGCCCACGAATTTATAGTCTTTTTTATACTTTGTAGACATATCCATTATTTTCAATGACGTAGCGAGGGAGGGGGCATCATGCCCCGGGCGCTACTCACAAAGGGGCGCCAAATGGTCCACAAATCAAAAAATCGCTACATTTTTTGTCTCAAATTTTACTTTATTTATTAATTTGCGTTAAAGTTATACTCGCTACGCCACTGATTATTTTAACATAGAAATTCTCGGGTTAGTTTTTCGCTGTTGACTGGCAATTCAAGGCCTTTATTCAAAAAATTTGTTCAAACAAATATTGCAATAGAACAAATTTTTATATTCGAATTTTACTAAAGTTAATAATATCTGGAATTCAAATGAATTCCATTAATCCATTAATAGAATATATTGTGATCTGAACCTGAAAATTTCTTTTACAAGGGAGGGATGTTTGAAATATGCGTACCAGCCTCTCAATAATTTTTTTAAGGTCTTTTTCGGCATCTAAAGCCATTTAGACCCCATCCCTATTTATTTCAAATGATTGGTAGTCAATTCAAATGAAATACATTTTTCTCGCTTGGGACGGGAAGCGAACCCGGGACCTTAGGCACGAGAATCAATATTTTTTATAATTTCTAACACCATTTGGAATTTTAATAATATATCTGTAAATATTTTGATTTTTTAGATTTTTTTGTGGCTTACAGGTGGGGGTGGGAACTCACAGTCCTGATCTGAACTGTCTTTGTAAACAAAATCTCAAAGACAAAACAATTTAAAGAGCGAGATAAATAGAAATAAAACAAACGGTCAAAATGGTTGCCTATTCAATAGGCGGTTTTGGTTATTTTATTAAAACACAATATTTATTTTAAGGACCGTCGGCAAAAAATAAATACTTCTGTCTATTATCCGTTTATTTGTAAATATTTCGATCCCAGTGATATGGAATCATCTTCAGTACAATCAACAGATGTTTTGCAAATCGTTACTTTCACCCATCTAATATGACAAATTATGACAAATTTTTATAATAATAAGGATTATAAAAATTGATGCTCAGGGACCCACATCTTGTGGGTACGTGGATGGCGACCACGAGCTACCCTAGCTGGGACTGACAGTACTTCTGTTCTTTGCATGTCAGTCTCTTCCCTTCTTTATTTTCAACAGGCGTCAGACCGTGCGACGGTCCTGCCTGTTCTATTCCTTCCCGCTAGCAAAAACCCATAAACTGCCGACCCTGCTTCGCGGGAATAATCAGGCGAAGAAAGAAGTAGAAGGATTATAAAAATTGCATTCATGGAATGCTCATCTATTTTATCATATTAGATGGGAGAAAGTAACGATTGCAAAACATCTGTTGATTGTACTGAAGATGATTCCATATCACTGGGGTTGAAATATTTACAAATAAACGGATAATACGCAGAAGTATTTATTTTTGACCGATTTGTCCTTATAATTAATTTTTAATTATAGACAATTTTGTATTAATTATTTATTAAAAATATAAATACTGTACAACGTTTCGAATGCTCATTCTTCAGCCATTTTCACTTGAATCGGAGCAAGTGAACAGTACATGAAAACGACTGCAGAATAAGCAGTCGAAACGTTGTACAGTTTTTAACTTTGCTTAGATCAGTTAGAAATACAATGATATAAAAACAGTGTTTTTTTTTTTTTAATTACAGTATTATTTTTTATATTCAAAACATTTTATTTATCTATAAATACTCTAATTGCTTTTATTTCACATTCTGAGTTAATTACGGATATAAAATTTTTATTCCTGTGAGAATTTGTTGAAGGTTTAAATAAATAATTAAATTGCCAGTGAAAAGGAAGGAGAAAGCAGGAAATTTCCCCTCTATAATTTTCTATATAAATGGTACGAGACATTGTTTAAGACTCAGTCAAATTTTACAGCAGTTTCTTTTCAGTGCATTCACGAAATTGTGATTATATTTACTTTACCTAGTTGAATGGTGTTTAGAAATGTTCATTTTTACTCTCGTTAATTTTTGGAATAAAAAAATCCAATCAGCCACCTAATTAATTACTTAAAATAGGTGAAAACTAATTTATATAGAAGTCATGTACATACTAATTTAAACTTAAATTGTCTTTTTACTTTTAAGACTAAGCTTTTTATGTCTGAAATAAATTTTTTTTTTAATGCCTTTATTAAAAAAAAAAAAAAAAACAAATTGTAAAGTTAATATCATGTAGGCAGGCATTATGCTTAAGAATAGTGTATTTATTAAAAGTAAGAAAATTCATTTATTTTAGAGCTTTTGGACAAATTTGAGTATTTATTTGAAAGTAAATTTTAATAAAAAAAAGTTTCCCCCCACCTTCCTAGAAAAAGTTGAAGTTACGCCACTGGAGACCCCTAATTTGTATCTCAATATTTTAAGAAATATTTTTTTAATGAATTAAATTCATTAGACATTTTTTTATGTCTAATTAAAAAAAATATAATTTTTTATGTCTAATTAAAAAAATATAATTTTTTAAATAAATTGTATTATTATTTCTATTATAATTAAATTAAAAAATAATAAATTGTTTTAAAATTGACACGTAACAGTCCAAAACCAGCTTTCTGATTTGCTAGAGTAGAAACTCTTAGCAATTAAATTGATCATAGTTTCCTTGTCAGGGAGGGGGTGTGTTTGTTTTCCTTCTTGTTCCTATTTACCGATCCCGAATCTCTTAAAAGAAACGCTGGATCTACCCGAAGCCATTATTTGAAATTGGGTGATATTGAATTTTTTTCTTAAAAATATTAATAGCATCATAATAAAATGCTAATTTTGCTTGGAATTGATAATTGCCTATATTTCTTAAATTGCTTGCCCCCATCCCCTACCGCCGCGGAAAATTGGTTCTCGAGACTTCGACGTTTAAAAATTATTTAATGATACAAAGACGTTAAAATTTGAATGTTTAATTAGTAAAAACTCGGTTCAATATAAAAAAGTGCATAAATGAAAAGACGATAGCCATATTATTCATAAACCAAAAAATAAATTTTTATTATTTTATTATTTATATTGATTTTATTCATCATGAATCTAATAAAATTTTCTACTTTTCCAGCCTTGATTGGTGGGAGAAAAAAGATTTTCATCCTTATAAATTCTTATCATTGAAGAAGCTCAAAGCCAAGATCAATTTTTTTCTTTTTCATATTATTTATTCTGGCTTATTTAATTTATAAAACGCTAAGATAGTAGTGATGAAGTATAATATTTAATGCTTGAATGTGAGATGCTGGTTGACCCGAACCTTCCTGGTTGACCCAAACCTCTCGTTTCTCCTAAAAGTAAATATCTAATACATTGTTGGAGCAGGTGTTGTGGGTTGCTTGCCTCCATTCACGCCAGATTTTTTTTTAAATTTATTTTATACTAATTCTTTTCAATTACTTTGTTTATTTATTATTGTTGATAACTTTGGAACCCAGATTTATTATATGTTCAACTAACCGCTTGCTTGGTGGTCAAAGGACCTTTGGAGTTGTATAATATTTGATCTCTTGTTTGTGCTTTTGAAAGAGAATTCAACTAACAGGGCATTTGAGAGGTCATTCATTCATCGTTTCTTATTCTCAGAGTAATAAATAGACCAAGCCGAAAAACTCGGGCCACTCGAAATTAGAGAGGATAATAAAATATAAAACGGTATTTATTAACGATAAAGAAAAAATTATATATTATTAAAAAGTCAACGAAATTGCAAAACAAACAGGCGATTCTCGATTATTCGACTCACGATAATTCGATTTTTTTCGATAATCCTTTCAGTTGTAAATTTCGATAAATCGAAAAAATGCTATGTATTTTGATACGCTCGATAACTCGAAATATTTATGGAAAGAAGAGGAGAAGAGAACGTTCTTTAATTCGAACTAGGCCACTCAACCTCTAGCTCTTCTTAGCCCAGCTTAATTTCCCAATTCTTAGAGTTTTTCACGATGAGTACAAGGTAGAAGTACGCCTCCCATGTGTCCGAAAAAATAAGATATCGCTAAAACTTTCAAGATTTCTCGATTATTCGACTCACGATAAATCGAATTTTTTCGATAATCTGAACTCTTCCGCTGTCAATGCTGTCTACAATTCAGAAGAATTAAAAAAAAATTATCATTATTTATACTTACCATTGCTTTTTTTTTATTTTATTAGAATCTTTTTCGGCATCAGAGGCCATTTAGACCCCTCTGTTTATTTGATTGGTAGCCAATTCAAATGAAATACATTTTTGTCTCATAAGCCGGGATGCGATCCCTTGACCCCTAGCACAAGAGGCAGAAACTCTACCACTAAGCCATGGACCAATGGTTACTTTTATACTATAGGCTATATATAATATTTATGTAAGTTTATACATTTTCAAAAATATAATAAAAACTTAATAATTCGAATTTTTTTTTCTTTTGATAATTCAAACTTCTTTATATTTTAAAAACTCGATAATTCGAATTTTTCTTCGAATCCCTTGATTTTCGATTTCTCGAGAGTCGACTTCTTAAAAAAAAAAAAGAAATTTTAAAAAATATACAGGTCTGGATTCTTATATAGTGGATTATATTCATTTGAGATTATGCCTTATCTCCTTTTCCAACTTTTACTTTTTTTACGTGTTCTGGTTATAATTTAATTGTAAAGAATATATTTTAAATTATGATTATTATACTAAAACAGAATATCAAAAATATAATTATGTAGATTAAATTTATTAAGATGATAAAATTTTTTATTATTTTATAATTACTCAACCATGATTAATGACTCGGTTTATTAAATCAAAAGATAATAGACTGGTAATTTTTGCTAAAGACCCATTCATATAAAAATTTGTATCATGAAGAAAATTTACTTAATTAATTAAACTTATTATTATTAATTATTTATTTATTTAAAGAAATAAAACAAATAAAATAATTAATGGTGAATTTGAATATTTGACTTGTCATTTGAGAGCTTTTTATTTATTTGCCATCTCTAAATTTGTATCTCAAATAACAATTTAACAAATTTTTCGATCCAGGTTTTTCTTATTGAAATAGGAATAATTTTTCATACAAATTAAAAAAAAAAGGATTATCTTAATTTTTTTTTTTTTTTTTTAATTCATTAAACATTTTCTTTATAGAATTTTTATTTAATACTAATTAAACTAATTAAAAAAAAGTATGCCAATTTTATTTAAGTTTATTTAACAAGAGTGTGTGCCAAACAGGCCCCATGGCCCCCGGGAATCGAACCCAGTATCTCCAGCCCTTCCGGGGCATCGGTGTGCTGCCAATTACACCAGGCCACCGAACCCTCGACCTTCACCAATAAAACTCACTTCCCATTATATATTAACTAATTTTTTTTTTTAATTTAAAAATTTAAAAGTGAGCAAATATTACTATATATAAAGCGCTAGCCACTGACTTCCTGTCCCTGTGTGTATGTGCCTGTTTTCTCGCTATTTGGCTAGAGTTACAGAAAGTGTTGAGTCAGAGAGGGAAATTTAAAACTTTACAATTTTTCAAACAGGGAGTAGTGAGCAAGAATAAATCTGATCGCGCCGAAGGCGATCAAGGGGGCCCAAGGGGCGTACCTCCCTGGCAAGTGCCGCCGAATGCGGCCTTTACCACTTGTTAAATATAAAAGCCAAATTATTAACTAATTGGAAAGACTTTTGACATGTCCCTGTTTTGTACTCGTTATGCGAATCGTCGCTCGTTAAGTTTTAAGATTTTTTATGCTCGTTATGCGAATTACTTGCTATGAGAGGTGCTCGTTAAGCGAGGTTCTATTGTATTTTAAGTACTGTAATTATTTTTTAAATAAATTATAAAATATAATTTTTTTTTTTAATAAAGAATAAAATAAAAAAAATAAAAAAATAGTCTAATGGCTGAGTTACAAAGTCCAAAACAAGCTTTCTGATTGGATTTTCAGATATTAATAAAGCTATATCTTACCAATAGACGAGCAGCCTAAGCTCCTAAGATGGATATGTTTAAATTTAAGAAGTATATAATTTTCAGCCCCGAGATTTTGCTAAAAATTGCATAGACCGCGTTTCGTTAAAAATTTAAATATTGAATCTAAAAGTAGTGTATATTTAAAAATAAATGGACGAATGGGATTACAAACAATTTAGAAAATTGAAACAATTTATCTTTGAACAAAGATATTCGCCTTTGATAAATCGGAAGCGATATCTTATCTATCCTGTGGACATCCGATTCATTTTTTAAAAGAGCCAAATTGAAAAAAAACGTCTACTTCTCTTGTCTGTAAATTCATTTTATTCCTTCTTAGAATGTTTTTGATTGTCCACGAACTAAGAGTTTTTTTCTTTCTTTTTGTTCACACCCTCTTTAGCCATTAACACATCTCCCTCACCCTTCACTCTATTTATGTAGCTCTACATTTTTTATCCGAACGTACATATTTTCCGCAACATTTCCTCCACTTCAATTTTATTCCATTCTATCATTCGTACTTCGAAATAAATTATATATCGAGGCATCATTCCTCGTCATTGAATACAACAAATTATCATTTATTGAATACATTTGTTTAAACTCACATCTACGTACCTGAATGGCGATCCCAAATTTCTTGATAAGTTTTATCTGTTAATAATTACGTTATTTTTGTATTTTAAATAGCTTTCCCGTAATACGTAAGAAAAGATAAAATTTATCCATTTTATTTTAATAAATACATATACAATCTCATAAAACTACAGTAGATATTTTATCCAGTTCGCTACTGATTTAAAATACATGTTGTTGAACATTTATGGACGCTTTCAAGAGACGATTCAATATTTTCTTTCTTTTTTTTTTTAATCTTATTTGACTTATTTATATTTTCAGAGATATTATTTTTAAATATATCTGAATATCTGAAGAAATAAGAAATATTAAATTCCAATTAATGGTGTGATTAACGCACTGCAGATTTTTTTTATGTCAAGATATATTTAGTTTCCCATAGCATCTTAGTTCCAAACTTGACCACTTGCGTTTCATAGATGACACTGAGCTATGAATTGGAAAAAAATCTGAAATACTACATCAGTAAAGTGTAGTTTTAGGAAAAAAACTTATTAGAGCATCTAAAAAATAGTTAATTTATGGATTTTAATCAAATTCGTTCTAGTTCGCTCAGGGGCCCACGTCTTGTGGGTACGTGGATGGCGACCACGAGCTGCCCGAGCTGAGGCAGGCAGTCAGCATCCTTCGGTTCTTTGTATGTCTGTCCCTTCCTTCCTATTTTCAACAAGCGTCCTATTTCTTCCGGTCACAAAAACTAATGATAGGATTAGAGGGAGAATGTTAGGTCTGCCGACCCCGCATCGCGAAAATAAGTCGAAGACAGAAGAAAAATCAAAATCCTTCTAGCGAATTTTGAGAAATTCGAAAAAAAAGTACTTATACTTTTTGACCGATTTTGTTCAAAAGCTTATTTTATTTGTCCCGGAAGGTACCTAACTCAAATATAAAATTTCAACCTCGTAGTTCATTTCCTTCATGCCACAGATAGACCAATTTGCGGGACCTTTTTTTGGACTCAAGGAATCTCAAAACATGTATTTCAATCAAAACCTCGACATCGAATTTTTCCCATGAATCCAATAGCACTACTTTCTCTCTCTATATATATTACATAAGAGAAAGTAATTAATAAGTAAACATTTTATTTTCTAAATAATAAATTAATGTATTATTTTTAAAATTTATTTTTCACAACAATTTGAAATTGACAAATAAAAAAACAAACTCATCCAACCATAATATTATTTCATTTTTGAATTTTTTCCGGATAAATATTTTGTTGATTCTCAACTGAGCCAATTAAAATGAAGTCAACAAGAGTAATAATAATAATAATGATCTTTAATAAATTGATTAGATTTCATTGACTTCATTAAAGTATTTTTTTATTTTTTTCCATTTATTGAATATTTCTTTCTCTTCTCCCCTTCTCGCTTTGACTTTATCTTCTTGTTGTTTGGGAAGATAAATTTGAGAAAGAAAACATGGTTTATTAGAAAGTGCCAAAAAAGATGTTACAGTTAATGAACACCGGTTCAAGTTTAACAACTGTTTCGTTTTTCTCCTTTGCTTACCGTATTAATTAAACCTGGAAGATTTTAATTGAAGATAAATGCCTTAATAATATTTAAAAAAATAAAAGTTTTGTGTAAAACTGAAATACATCAGTAAAGTGTACTTCAAACAATTTTAACTAAAAATTATACTAATATATTTTTTAAAGGGCATATAAAAATAGTTGATTTATGAATTTTAAACAAAATCGTTAAAGCCAATTTTGTGAAAATTGAAAAAAAAAAGAAAAGTACATCAGTTAAGTGTACATCAAATAATTTTCACGAAAAATTTTAAAAAGCATCTAAAAAATAATTGATTTATGAATTTTAATCAAAATCGTTAGAGCGAATTTTAAGAAAATCGAAAAAGACTGAAAAAGTCTTAACTTTTTCCTATAAAGTACAAGAGTAAAGTTTGCTTCAAAAGATTTCAAGGGCAAAACGAGAATATAAATTTTAAAGAGCATGTAAAAAATAATTGACTTTTGGATTTTAATCAAAATCGTTCGACCAAATTTTGAGAAAATCGAAAAAACAACTTAATAAGTACACCAGTAAAGTACTAGTACTTTTTTTTTTTAATAACATTATATACATAAAATATAAAAACAATTTAAATTTTTAAAGGTTTAAAAAAGTAAAATTTTTTTAAATTAAAAAAAAAATAAAATCATGAAATTTTTTTACAGTGTTTTTTGGCCGATTTTGTTCAAAAGCGTATTTTGAGTGTCCGGGAGGATAACTAACTTAAATATAAAATTTCAATCCGGCAGCTCAATTCCTTTATGCTTAAAATCGTTACACACAGCCAGACTAATTTGCGGGACGCACTTTTTTGGACTCGGCGGACCTCAAAACGTGTATTTCCATCAAAATCTCAAACTTTTAACCTATACCTACTAATTTCATTTAGGTAAAGGAAAGTAATAAACGTTAATATCCGCGAAATATTTTTCAAAAAAATTTTTTATAGAAAATATCCAACCCCTATTCACTTTTTATTTTTATTTATATTTACATTGTGCGTTATTAGAACTTCTCCCTTTAAAAGCTATACTTAAACGTTTTAACTGCTTTAGAAAAGGACAGGTTTTAAGAGCGCTTTTATTGTATGGAATAAATAAACATAAAAAAATACGCATTTATTAGTATTTCATTCATTTTATAATGAGCCAAGTTAAATCTCTATATACATGTATTAAAAAGAAAATCTAATGATTAACCTATTTCTTAATAGAAGCCTTTTGGGATATTACTGGGGTGGGTTCCCACTTTCTTTCCTTAAGAAGACATAAAATTTTTTACTATCTATTTTATTAAAATCTCAAATATATTTATATAAAATTTGAATCAACCACCATGTTTTATACAAATAAATTCTTAACCCGAAACCATTGTTTATTTATTAATAATAACTGCGAAAGCTTTAATTTCAATTATATTTAGAGCGGCCCATCATCTCTTTCTATTAAATTGAATGGAGTTTGTATTATCTATAAGATATGATTACTTTGTTTATTGACAGATTTAGAATATAACATTTCCTATATCAAATTTCTTCGGAATCCATTTAGTTTAAAAACCATACGTTCTTAAGAGTTTTTGAAAAGTTTTATTTTTGTTTAAAGCTAAAATCTGCCACTATTGTACAAATACTACTTTTTTTTATTTGTATAATAGGGTTGTCCTCAGTGGTGGATTTACACTAGGGGCAGTCGGGGCTAGTGCCGAGGGCGGCAAAATTTGGAAAGTGAGAAAAAATTTTCTATACAATATTTAATTAACAAATTCTTTTAAATAAACATTTTATCTTTCAAGAAATATAATTTATGCATTATGTATCAAATTAAAATTTTGTATATTATAATATAGGAGATTTAAGTGAAAACTATCAAAATAGTTTAATTATTTTTTTTCCATGAAGGTTTGAAAAGATAAAATTTGATTTTTTTTATTTTCTGGAATTGATAAATAATATATAATAAATTTTCTCCAATTTATTAGTTATTCTAATTCTTAAAAAATAAGATATGAAAACTAATAAAATAAAATTTCAGTCATAGGGCGGCATTTTCTTCAGTGCCCCTGGGCGGCACAAATTTAAATCCGGCCCTGGTTGTCCTTATATATAGAGGTCAAATTTTAATTTTAGAAATATAATAACTGGCAACCGTAGATCTTTTTCCATTGCCTTAAAAAATAATGTCTGCATAATTTGAACTCATTTATAAAAGAGAAACCCCAACGCCTTTCAACTTTGAGAATTTTCAAAATTTTCTTAAAACCAAGCATCCTCTTTGTTTCAATAAAACTTATTTAGAATCTTTTATTCAATAAAAATTCGTGGAAGATTATTGAGTTTGGTTCTGATGTAGGCGAATCAAGAATAAAACAATTTGTTTTTTATGTAGGATTTATTGGCTTGCTTTATTCTTGATTCGGCCTACATCAGAACCAAACTCAATAATCTTCCACGAATTTTTATTGAATATTTATATTAGTACTACTCCACATTAAGAATCTTTTATTGTTTAAAATTAACTTAAATAATACATTATAATTAATAGAACTAATTAAAAAAAGTTAGAGTTTTTAATAATATTCCTCAATGGTAACTATGCTTAAAGCATTTGAATATGACATGTCAAAAACTCATACTCTCTTTAAATTTTTTCTCGTCCTTTGGTCGGGTTCGGTAGAGTATCCATCTCTTGTGCTAGAGGTCTAAATAATATCCCGAGGGCTAATTAGGATAGAATAAAGACATGCGATGTATCATCTGTCAAAGTTACTCTGCATAAATCTGTTCATATTTCTTTTTCATTTCATAATTATTTGTCAATCATATTTTTCAGTTCGATTATATAAAATTAATAAAAGAATTGGCTACCAATAAATTGAAATAAATGGCCTCCGATGCCGAAAGACCTTAAATGAATTAAAATAAAAAAAAATCTTGCTCATTTTAGGACAACTATCGTGTTTTCGCTCTGCTTAACCAATACTTGCCATATTGGCAAAAGAAAGTTGGCTGTTAAGTCACACCAGATTTTTTAAAATTCCTCATGCAACTAAATTTTCGCATATTATTTGTTTATTATATATTATTGTTTGCTTTTTGACATTTTCGTTATTTTTAAGATCATATCATAGATCTTTTAAATTAATAAAAATCCTGTCTCTAGTAAATTTGTAACCCCTCCTTTCGTCAGACTTCTTGTCATCTCATTAAAAAATTAATTTTTTTCTTTTTAAATTAAAAATAAATCTTCGATTTTCTCCTTTAGTTAACACAGAATTTAGAAAGTCTCACAACTTGTTAAATTTGGTCACATATGTTTGCTTATCGTCTAATTTGCAATTATTGAACTCTTCCCTCTACGAAATGAATGCCACTAAAAACAACACGTTTCGAAATAAAACCATTTATAGATATTGATAATAAGAATATTTAATTAAGCTAATTGCAAGTGCATCATAAATATAAATAGCATTACCAATGTGGAAACAATTGTTTTACAATCGGTTCTGTTTTATCTAGAAATTTAATCTCTAAAAGAGCTCAGATACATTTCTCTAGTAATTTAATTAATTGCAAAATAAAAAATAAAAGATTATTATAGTTTTGATAAAAAGCAAAGAGGGACAAAAAAAGAAAATTATTTGAAAGTTTGTAGCCTTTAAATTTATAGCTCAAATAACGATGTATTTTTTTATAATGACTCAAACGGTGTGGGTAATTATGCAAATATGTCTAAGAAACCAATAACGCACTGACAAATAAAGTACAAAAACAACTTATGAATAAATAAAACAATTTTTTTTTTCTTTGAAATTTACTTGGGGGGGGGCATTGAGGAAGACTGGAAAAATTCTGATTCTGACCTCTCCTTTGGATATTTAATTTTAATTTACAAAATGTTTCGATGAGAATACGGTCAAAAGTTTAAATTTTATTTATTTTTTTTTGTGGCGAATAGAAATAATTTATTATATAATATATAATAGGACTGTAGTCAGAATATTTTTTTTTTGACTGTCGGAGAGAGAAATTTTTTATTTCTCTGAAGGATAAATTTATATCGATATAGAAGAACATAAAAAAAAAGATCGAGCTCCATTAATTTTTCATGTATTTTATTACGTGAATAAATTATAAAATAATTTTATTTATTTTCCTTCACTTTTAATTAATTTTTTTTTCTCCCCGTTCGCTGACTCCAGTCATGAATTTATAATATGAAATCCACTGAACTGAAGATGGCATTTTACAATTCAAACTAAATACCCTATTTTCCTATTTTTTTTTAATATTTAATCGAATCTATTTAATATTGCTATTTTTTTAATCTAATTTCATTTCCAAATGTAAAACTTTTTGACAGCTCTCTGGTAAGGACTAGCGTTAAAAATATTATTTATTTCCAAAAAGTAGACGTTAAAATAAAAAAATTTTAATTCTATCTGATGTCTAAATTATTCGTCAATCTTCATTAACATCGTAAAATAATTAAAAGAAGTTTGTATGCCATCAGTCAAATAAATTAAAACCTAAGTTCGACGGATATTTTTCCGTCTATATAACGTGATAATTTTCTTAAAAAAAAATTAAGTATGCGTAAAATGAACCACTCAAAGCAATCGCATGTTGAGTGTCTCATTTTTGTATCCATACACTTGATTTGTTGTAAAATTCGGGATTAGACAATAAATAAATAAAAAGAGCAAGGTGCCATTCTTCGTTGACTGTGTGTATGCGTGTGCAGCTCCGGAAGCCCGTCTCGACGCTCTCGATTCCGGCGGCGATGAAGGGCGGCGGCGCCGGCGGTGGTGGATGCCGTAGCTCCGGGGAGCCGATCGCCGCCGCAGGCCTCGACGAGGCTGGTACAGCTTTGGTTGGCGTTCATTCTGAATATCCCCGTTATACGGAGGAGCGTGGCATCTCATTGGATAGTGGTGGTGGCCCTGGTGCACCTGGTGGTTCTAGTGCTAGTGCCGGCAAGCACAAACCCAACGTCGGCTATCGTCTTGGACGTCGTAAAGCCCTATTTGAGAAGCGTAAACGAATCAGCGACTACGCACTCGTCATGGGCATGTTCGGTATCGTTGTCATGGTCATCGAGAATGAACTGTCCAGCGCCAACGTCTATAACAAGGTAAGAATCGACGTCATTTTTTTAATCGAGTAAAATAATTATTAATCTGTTATTTACTGTTTATAATATACTGAAAATAAATGTTTTGTTTATTTCGAAAATACTGCATTGAGAAATTAGTATTTAAACAGGAGATGCTGAAATTGTTAATTTTCCTATCAATAAATATCTAATCCACCTCCTGGGATCAATAATCAGAAAATATGTGTGAGTCTTGGCGCCGAGTCCTTGGAAGATAAAATCCTAAGACGGACGCATGACTCAATAACATCGGAATAATTTTTTATTTTTTTTTCCATGAAGATTTTTTTTTTTTTTTTTAATTTACTTACAAAGAATAAATAAACTGAGAATGTTCCTTGGCATATTACGGATGGGCGTATATATTATCTTTGATACCATGTACAGTGAGGGACAATATTAAGTCCCACCCATGCGTTTTCTACTTGTGATTATTTCATTGTTTTTAAAAAAAATCTAGAAAATTTTCCAATAAAGATTTTCTTTTCGAAAAACAATAAAATAATCACAAGTAGAAAATGTATGGGTGGGACTTAATATTGACCCTCACTGTACATACAATATGTACCATCTATTGCAATAGTATTGAGACTAAAGCCCGGTAGTTGGCACCCCAAATGGCACTTAAAATGTTAAAAAGGGCCTATTGTCTGCTTTAAAAAAAGGTATTTCTCAGAGACAAAAGCCTTTAGTGAACGTTTGCCATTTGGGCTGCCTAACTACCGGGCTTTAGTCTCAATACTATTGCAATAGATGATACTTCTTTGTATGTTTTTTCAACAATTTTAAATAAATAAATTATTAATATTTTTTTTTAAATTCATTTTCAATTTATTAATATAATTGATTATAAAATTTCTCTGAAATTTTACTATAGATACCATTGGCTTAAATTAATCCTGCTCTTATAGAAATACATTTTTTGCATCATTGGCACCGAAATTAACGAAAATTTAAATAAAAATAAGTATTTAACAAAGAAATTTAATTTTACCAATACTTTCTTTTTGTTTACAAATATAATCTTATTAATAAAAAAGAAATTTCTCCCGATGACTTAAATCAACAATCATTTAAATTCAAATAGTCGAGTGCGGTGCTGTGGCCTAGTGGTAGGGTATCGAGTAAAAATTGGCAAATCAGTGGTTCGACTCTCTCTTTTTCGGCTGTTTTAATTAATAAATATATTCTTGTTTTAACTCTTCTTTTTTTTTATTATTTAAACCTTCTAAGATCGGAGAATTTCCCGAATGTCCGATCTAAAATTTTTTTAATCAATTTTTTTTTTTTCGTTCATTTTTGCACTCCCTAAAATTTAAAATCAAATATTTATTTTTAATAATTTTTTTCCTTTTTTTTTTTTTTTTTGTTCTATGTTGGCTCGTAGTAAACTTATAAATTCGAACTCTGATTTAACTATTGATTCAATAAATAAGTTTATTGAATAAAAAAAGTTTAGACTTTGTTTTGAGCTGAACCACAATTAGTCTATTAAATATTAATCTCTTTATTCTAAAGTAATATTCATTAATTTCTTTATTTTATAAAATTTTTGGGGATGACATATTTTTGAAAATGGCGTCTGTTGATTTTTTTTTTTTTAATATACTTAATTCTTTCTTAACAACAAGGAAGTGGGTTGGTTCATTATTTTCTCTCGAGATAGCTCGAAGACATTTGGTCAAGATCCCAGGCCCTTTTGATGATTACTAGAGATTATACTTACTCAATCTACTTGACATCTTGTTGTCCTCTAGGATTAAATTAAGATGGTCAGGATTCGAATCAAGTATCGGAATCAGAAATCAATTTAGTCTGAATGAATGAAATAAGTCAGAGGATCTAACAAAGGAAAGAAAAATGATAATCAAAATAAATTCGATAAAATTCATTTTGTATTGCTACAAATATTTGAAATTTTAATCAGCAAAATGAGATTAAAGAATTAGAAAAAAATCTGGTCAGCATACAACTTTCCCTTACCTTCGGTAATCTTAAGTTGTGTACTGTGCTATCACAACATATTTTTTTGTGTCGAGATATATTTAGTTATCCATAGCACCTTCGTTCCAAACTTGACCATTTGCTTTTTAAATGTTGACTGCTTTAATTAAACTGTTTATTTTTCAAAATTTTAATCTAATATTTGGATATTTTATACACAATAGAGCAGCGTTTTCCAAACTCCCTAGGGAGGCGAGAATAGTAGCCACAGTGAGCAATTTTTCAAATGATTGCTAAACTTTTATAAATAAAATAATAAATAAAAATGAATAAAAGATTGAGGAGGAAAGCAGCCAGCCAGGCAGGGAGCCTCTATTAAATTAAACTCCTTTTTCGCAAAAAGTTTCGGCCAATTTAATCATGCCATCTTCAGATGCATTGGAGTTTTTAGTAAATAGAGTTGCCAACAGTCTGTTTATAAGCTTATTAATTTTACAATAGCTTATGTGTATAAATAACAATGTAAATAATTGCATTTATAAATAACAATGTAAATGCATTTATAAATAACAATGTAAATAATTGCATTGTTATTTATACCCATTATTGTAATGGGTATGTATGCTATTGTAAAATTAACAAGCTTATGAATAGACTGTTGACAACTCTATTTACTAAAAACTCCAATGCAACTGAAGATGGCATGATTTAATCGGCCGAAACGTTTTGCGATAAAGGAGTTTAATTTAATAGAGGCTCCTGTCTGGCTGCTTACCTCTTCAATCCTTTATTCAATTCTACACAACCACTTTCTACATTAAATAATAAATAAAATACTATTTTTTTATTAAGTTAGGGAAAGTTTTATGTGAAACATATTTATAATTGAAAGTTTTTAATATAGGCCTACGTGAGGTTTCACAGGTTTTTGAATGATAGAAACATTTAGATTTCTAGCTCTATATATATTTCTTTTTTTTTTTTTTTAGTTTGTATTAAAATAAATTTTTTATAAATAAAAATTAACAATACTACTCCTCCTACTCCATTTAATCAAAATCACTATGCGTTTAACAACTTTTCAATATATATTTTTGCGTTTAACACACAATTTAAGATTAAAAAAAAGGTTTTAAACCACTAATCGCTAGTTTTATTTAAAAAACAAAAAAAAAAAAAACGTTTTAAAAGTTTTCTAATTAAAAAAATTTGGTTTGAAAATGCCATCACGATTTTAATTCTATCGTTCGTCGAATTTTTGAGCAGCTTCTCAGTTGTAGTTGTAGAATGTGGTATGGGGAGAAGTTCCCTGGCGTCAGGTGTATTTCATGAACAAGTTGATGGTTTCCAGATGAACTGGCAACTAGTTCACAAATACCTGCTCCTTAATAGATTATCTTATATTAAAATTTCAATTATATTTGATATCGAGCTGCCGCAACTGGAAACGTAACCAAATTGCACCCCAGCAGTAACAATGTGACAAATTAAAATATTAAATGTAATGTAGTGTGAGAAATGGTATGAAAATTAAATTTAGAATTAAAGCGTTAGATAGAAATACATCGATTATACTTAGAAAATATTATTTAAAAAAAATATACTTTGACTACGATGTAAAGTATCAGATAAAATTTGTATACTATAAAAGATTAGGCGAAATTCGCGCTGCATGGCCTCGAACCAGGATCTTCCGCTTTTTTAATTAAGATCTATAAAGAAAATTTCTAATGAATTTAAACCCATAAATTTAAGTATTTATTTGAGACACACATTTAGAATTCATTCCTACTTAGCCTTAACTAAAAATCTGGTGTGAGTGGCACTCTTATATTAATTTAAAGTTGTGTTCTGTGCTTGTCACACCAGATTTTTTGTGTCGATATATATTTAGTTTCCACCGATATATTAGAATTCAAAATGTAAAATTTATAAACATGGAAAATATTTATATTTTGCTACCATGGCAACCTATCTTTCCTATGAAGTACAAAGTGGGCTTCAAAGAATTTTTTTGTCAAAATGAGAATATACTTTTTAAAAATAATTGATTTTAATCAAAATCGTTAAAGCCAATTTTGAGAAAATCACAAAAACTGCAAAAGTAGATCAGTAAAGTGCTAGTACTCTTAGACCGATTTTATTTAAAAGTCGTGCCTCAGTGGGGTACTTAAATATAAAATTTCAACTTTATTTCCTTAATACTTTATTTTTTGATCACAGACAGAGACACATTTTGCAGGACCCACTTTTTTGGACTCAAAACGTGTATTTCCATTAAAATCTCCACATCGAATTTTTTCCATCCCGATTCTATATTTTAAATCAGCATACAATCAAGAGAAAAGATATTGGACAACCCCTTGACGTGAGGGGGTTGTCCAATATCTTTTCTCTTGATGGTACGTAGGTTAGAGAAAGTAAAAATAAATTCTGCAACTTGATCATGAACTTTTCACTTAGCAGATAATTACAAAAATTTTTGATTTAAATGATTTAAGTAAAGATAAATATAAATTCTCTTAACTTCATTTGTTTTTTGGAGTAAAACGACACACCTTATCTGGTTGGGTTCATCTATAATCCTATTCTCATAAAATGTATGTTCATAAAATTAAGACAAATTTAGCATGAACTCGCTTTCTTTATTCAAATGAATTTCAATTTAATTCGTTTAAATAATATCTGATTAGAATAATAATTAAAATAATTAAATATTTATTTGAAAAGTTTGTTAAAATACAAACGAGTTGAAATAAACAAAGTTTTACTTTACTTGATTAATATATTCATAAAAAAAATAAACAAACATACTATACATAAATTATTCATATCCCTTATCTATATTATTCTCCACTCTATCTCTCAAGGAAAATTTCTTTGAAATTATGACTAGTCATAAAGAAAAAACAAATGTGTTGAATTCCGTTTTTGTTTCCTACGGGATCCAAATAATCCACTCACTAATGAATTTTTGCTCTATCTGAAGCTGACCTAACGTGTGAAGTTGTTAAATATTTCTACAAAATCTGTGCAGTAATTAATTTAAATGTCAAAAAAATTCATAGCTCGCTTTAATACAATTAGTTTTTATTTTCTCTTACATGTATATTAATATATAGATAAATTATTAGTTTCAAATCAAAAAGTGGATGTCGAGATTTTGATGGAAATACACGTTTTGAGATCCCTTGAATCAAAAAAGTGGGTCTCTCAAAATAGTCTGTGGAAATAATATCTCAAGAAAAAAATATCTAGTGGGTTGAAATTTTCAACCACCCTGGCACGTAACACGAAGCTTTTGGACATAATCGGTCAAAAAATACTAGTACTTTACTAATGTACTTTTTCCAGTTTTTTTTTTTCGACTTTCTCAAAATTTTAATATTAAAATTCAAAAATCAATTATTTTTTAGATGCTCTTTAAAATATATATTTTCATTTTTTCCTCATAATTGTTAGAAGCACACTTTACTCTTGTACTTCATAGGAAAAATAGAATAGAAATGATTAAATAAAGGAAACTTGTTGTTTTTTACTTTCTCTTACCTATATATGGATATATATAGAGAGAAAGTATTGGATTCATGTCAAAAATTCGATGTCGAGATATACACGTTTTGCGCTCCCCTGAATAGAAAAGTGATTTTCGCAACATGGTCTTCTCTGAACAAGAACGAAAATGGTTAGAGGTTGAAATTTTATATTTAAGTTAGGTACCCCCCTGGTACGTGGCACGAATCTTTTGAAAAAAATCGACAAAGAGTACAAGTACTTTACTGATGCACTTTTTCAGTTTTTTTCGATTTTCTCAAAATTCGCTCCAACCATTTTGATTATCAAAAATAAATTATTTTTTAGAAGCTCTTTGAAATGTATATTCTCATTTTACCATTGAAATCTTCTGAAGACTACTTTACTCTTGTACTTCATCGAAAAGATAGGAGAAATGGTTGCCATGGTAACAAAATATTAATCTTTTTCTTTTTAGATTAAATTAAATCATCAAGTTTATAAATTTAATCTCTTAATTCTAAACTACTGCCGGAAACTAAATATAAATTTGGTGTGTTGGCACAAAACACAACTTTCAATTACCGAAAGTGAGAGAAATTTGTGTGCTGTGCGACCGGCCACACCAAATTTTTACTTTAAAAACTATTGTATTTTATTTTTTCATGATAATTAAAAAAAAACTAACATTTTTATAAACTTCCTCGTGATAAAATGGGATGATCTTTTGTTCTTTTACTTTTTTTTTTTTTAGAATATCTAAGTTATATAAATTTGCATTTAATAATATGAATTGTAATACAAGTTTATCTCTGAATGTATCTGGAAGATAGCAATTGAGAATAAGTAGGTCAGGACTTTAGCTTGCTTCGGGGGTTGCAAACACACAAGCAAAGTCCTCTTTTTTTTTATACTAAATAAAATTTTATTCATATTTTGAAACGATCATTAAAATTATATTTTCAAAATATTTATTTAAATTTTTTTTAAGTTTTCTGTTCCTGAGTTCGTCCACTTATGAAAACGTCGTGATATTTATAACAAATAATTTATTAAAATTACAACAATTTTTTTACTCTCATTCCAACATCTTGACTTTTCCACTATTCGACGTCTCTGATTTTGACAACATAAATATCATTTATTACTTAAATGGATATTGTCAGAAAAATTATCTAAAAAATATACTAAGTTACATGGTTGAGATTTTTTTTATAAGCTGTTTATCCGTCTGTTTCTGATATACTATAATATGAACTTTAAAAAAAAGGGAGAAAACAATTTGACAAGGAAATAAATTAATGAATATATACTTATATTTATATATGAAAATTACATTTATATTAATGAGAAATGAATCCGAGAAAGAGCTTTATTATAATAAATAATTAATACTAAAGATAAAAAGTTTTTTTTTTTTTTTATAAACAAAAGATAACTTTTTAAATTATTTTTTATTTATTTCATAATATAAATGAATAAATAAAAAGTATTTTTCTATTAGTGTCGTAGGCAATTAAAAAAAAAAAAGTAAAAAAATTATGCCAATTTTTTCACTCTTTTTTTTTAAATTTTTTTAAGGTCTTTTTCGGCATATGAGACCATTTAGACAACGTCCCTATTTATTTCAATTGATTAGTAGGCCTATATAATTCAATATAGCTCAGGGGCCCACATCTTGTGGGTACGTGGATGGCGACCACGAGCTGCCCGAGCTGGGACAGACAGTCCTTCAGTTATTTGTATGTCTGTCTCTTCCTTCCTCTTTTCAACAGGCGTCAGACCGTAAGACGGGCCAGCCTGTCCTATTTCTTTCGGTCGCAAAAACGCTTGATAGGATTGGAGGGAAATAGTGAGGTCCGCCGACCCCGCATCTCGGGAAAAAGGCGAGGACAGAAGAAGAAGAAGTATATAATTCAATTGAAATAAATTTTTTGTCTGGGTCGGTATGCGAGCCCTTGATCCTTAGCAGATAATGCTCTACCTCCGTTCCACAGGCCTCTACTTAATATATATTTTGTTCAAAGGATTTACTCAAAAACAAAGGCTTCGAGGGGGTATTTTACAAATTTCGGGGGGGTCTCTCGTTTATATTGGCATCTGATATTCTGGTATATACTGTATAAGGCAAAGCTGTCGCTAGTTCTTTTGATTTTTTTTTTTAACTAGTCTTTGAAATTTCCAATTCCAACAAAGAATATCAATAAGCCCAAGATAATGAATGAATTCATTTAGTAATTTTTACTTTCTCTTACCTATATATGAAATATAGGCTATAGAGAGAAAGTATTGGGATCATGTCAAAAATTCGAGATTTTGATGGAAATATATATTTTGAGGTCCCCTGAGTCCAAAAAAAATGGGTCCCACAAATTGGTCTATCTGTCTATTCGTGTGTGTGTGTGTGTGTAACGATTTTAAACATGAAGGAATTGAGCTACAATATTGAAATTTTATATTCAAGTTAGACCCTTCCGGATAGTCAAAATAAGCTTTTAAACAAAATCGGCCAAAAAGTACTAGTACATTACTGAAGTGCTTTTTCAGTTTTTTTTTTTTTTTTCTTCGATTTTCTCAAAATTGGCTTGAACGATTTTGATTAAAATTCAATAATCAATTATTTTTTAGTTGATCTTTAAAATATCAGTAAAATTTTTCGTGAAAATTGTTTGAAGTACACTTTACTAATGTATTTTTATCTATTATATATAAAACGCTCTCCGTGTATTTCGAATTCATTTTTTGGCTCTTCCTTCCATAGAGCCAGCCAATCTTAAATCCCTATGCATGTTAATTTAGATTCAAAAGGGGTCGTTCCCCTTTGAAAATTTTTTACCTATTTAAAAAAGTTTTTTCCAATTATTATGAAATTTTGTATTTGTTTAGCATTCTCTATTGTATATAAAATATCCAAATATGAGATTAAAATTTTGAAAAGTAACCATAGCTTATTTCAAGCAGTCAACATTTAAAGGGCAAGTTTGGAACTTAGGTGCTATGCAGTGGCGTAGCGAGGGGGGGGCAAGGGGGGTCATGATGCCCCGGGCGCCGCTCACAAAGGGGCGCCAAATGGTCCGCAAAACAAAAAAAAATTGCTGGATAATTTTTATTTTTATTATAATTGATTTCTGGAAAATATATTTTAAATGTAGTGCCAGTGTAATATAATAATTCTCGCCGAAAAAAAGTCGGCGAAAAAACTCGCCGAAAAAAAGCGCACCGAAAATTTTCTAGCCGAAAGCAAAATCTCGACGAAAAAAAAAATCGCCGAAAAAAAATGGCCGAAAACCCGAAAAGTTCCAAAATAAAATATTTTTAAAAATCTGGTGTGACTGTCGCACAGCAGAAAACTTTCTCTTACCAAAGGTACTGTTCTGTACTTGTCACACCAGATTTTTTGTGTCGTCATACGTATATAAAGCGTCGATATATTAGACCAGAGTTTTCCAAACTGTGAGGCGCGCCTCCCCAGGGAGGCGCGGGCTAGTCTAAGGGGAGGCGCGAATATTGGCCACCAAGATCAATTTTCCAAATGATTGCTAGTTTTATAAATAAAATAATTAAATTTAGAAGATTCTGGGATGGAGGTTTTCCTTAATTAAAAAATATGAATAAATAAAAAAAATATTTTTATATAAATTTATATTTTTTAGTATTAAAAATTTTTGTTTTTGTATTATTTTATTAAATGTGTGGGGTAGGGGGCGTCATACGATTAAATATTTTTAAAGGAGGCGTTGTAACAAAGTTTGGAAACCACTGGCCTAAAGTAAGACTCATTCTAGAAAATTATCCTATGTGTAAAACCCAAAGGCGGATTCAGGGATGTTTCAAGCTCTCCGAAGGCGATAACATTGTTAATTATTTTATTTATTACGATTGGATTTCAAATGGCTTAAATAAGAATGCCTGGACCCCAACATATAAATAATCTTTTTTTTTTCATCTGCCCGTCTAGCCAACTGCCATTGGGCTAAAATTTTTACAAAATATACATATCGTCGCTTGCATCACGTAGTGACGTATCTCAAAAAAATTAAAAATTGAGATACACGGGTATGGCCGTGTCCTGGCGTTCTTTACATTATCACAAAGTGACGAATCTGTATTTCCATGCTTTTTCGTATTATTTAGGATTTTTGGTTTTGCGTATCTATACATTTAATATAACAACACGAACTATAAAAAGCTCTCCTGAAAAATGATAGAAATTGAGATACGCCACTACGTGTTGCAGGCGACGATATATCAAAATAATATAAAAAAAACAATATTAATAATATATATATTATTAATAACGGTTATCGTAAAAAGTCTTATAAGGCCTAAGTTGCCGAAAAGACTGTGTGAATGTGTGTGTTAATGTGAGAGTTGTTAAAAAAAAAAAAAAAATTTGATTAGGGGTTGAAAAATTGAAAAAAATGTTTTTTAAATTTTTTTTTAGCTAAATCGAAGCCAAATAAATATTAAACATTCAAAAAATAGCGTTCATTATTATTTTATAATATTAAGGGATGAGATGAAGGGTTGATTATTTAAGAAAGGCCTTGGAATATTCCAAATCACTTGTTGACATTCTTTTACAGCTCTAAATATAGTTAGATTAGAGCAAAAGGTATTTTTTTACTTTTAATAAAAAGGGAATTGTTATTTTCATCTATTTATTCCTATAATAAGAGAGAAGAGACAAGTTTATCTCGTTCAGTCGAGAGCGTGGCCTGCTGGCAGGCGCTGCTATCTTTTTTGTGTTTAAAGTGAATCAAAGTGAATAATTGATATAGTGTAACCCACCCTGACCTCACCGTCAGCCAGCACACCCTCTTGAGAGTCTTATTAAAGGTAATTATTATGCATTTTATCGTTGAAAAAAAAAATGATAGAAACAAATAATTTGACTGCGAAAAACGATTCTTTTGAATATGAAATTAAATATTTTGTATTTCACTAAGGGTAGAGGGAGAATATAAGCTGTTGAAAGGGGGAGGGGGAGTGTAGGTGTCATTGAAACCAAAATTAGTTTTTTATTTTTTTTAAATACACTTTTTTCTCATTCACACTCAACACTCACACACATATTCTATATTTTTGTAAATCAAATTTCCTTATTATACTTTTACACAGGGGTGGGTGGATTAAGGATTGAAAATTAAAATAAAATAATTTCAAATTAAAATTAAAATAATTATTTATAAATGTATTCAGATTATTTCGCGGTGAAGGCTCGCATTTCCTTAAGGGGGGGGGGGGGCTATGAAGGCATTAACCAGGGGGGTTAATGCCCCATCCCCTATAATGCACAAAGATATTAATGTTTTTTAATACTTTTACTAAAAAATAAGTGCATTCCGTTTGAGTTAAAAAAAAAATTAAATTATATTCAATATTTAGCAAATAGTATAGTAGGATAGAAACATTTTAATGTCATTCTAAAATTTCTTATTACTGGGGCGGAATTAATTTTTGAAGATTTCGAAACTCTCATAAACAGATAATAATAACACTGGGTAACTTAGGAACCCATCGAATCCCTTGCAGAATTTTATAGGGATTTTTTTCATTAGGTAGAAAAGTAAGAAATGATTAGTCCACTTAGAATTTTCCTGGGGTGAGTTACCGCATCTTTTTGTATATAGAACTAATCTCAATTCGGATTTGAATTTTTACTTTCTCTTACCCATATGTATAAGTTAATATACATATATATAGAGAGAAAGTATTGGATTCATGTCAAAAATTCGATGTCGAGATTTTGATGGATATACACGTCTTGAGGTCCCCTGAATCCAAAAAAATGGTTTTTCCGACATGGTCTGTCTGTGTGTCTGTTTGGGTTCAATTTAAAGCATGAAGGAATTGAACTAGGAGGTTGAAATTTTATATTTAAATTAAACACCCCCCTAGGGGGGTGAAAATAAGATTTGAGAAAAATATTTTTCTTCAGGAATGAAAGTTAGAAGAAAACGCAACCGGAATGTTTTCTTTAAAAATATATTTTAACAGCTGACATTTCGGCTTTGGTCAAAGCCATCCTCTGAGCTGTTAGTGGTCATGCGAGGATGGCTTTTACCAAGGCCGAAAAGTAAGCTGTTAAAATATACTATTTTTAAAGAAAAAATTCTGGTTGCGTTTTCTTCTAACTTGCAATCCTAATACAAATTCCACCAGCCATAAAATACCCTTATACCAGCTTTTTCCAAACTGTGAGGCTCACCTCCCTAGGGAGACGCGGTCTAGTCTAAGGAGAGGCGCGAATATTGGCCCCCAGAACCAAATTTCCCAATTTCCAAATGATTGCTAGTTTTAATATAAATATGAATAAATAAAATATTTTAAAAATGGGGGGGGGGCGTCATAAGATTAATTATTTTTAAGGGAGGCGTGGTAACATAAAGTTTGGAAACCACTGTATTAGACGATGTTTTGAAATTTATAAATATGGGAAAATATCTATTTATATTCCTGGCTTCAATCTTTCTTATGAACTAAAAGGGTTAAGTGGTCTTCATAAGATTTCAAAAGCAAAATGAGAATATACATTTTAAGGAACATCTAAAAAATAATTGATTTTTGAATTTTAATCAAAATCTTTGGAACGAATTTTGAGAAAATCGAAAAAAACTGAAAAAGTACATCGAAATTCTTTGGCCGATTTTAATTAAAAGCTTATTTTACGCCCTAGGGCGGCGCCTAACTTAAATATAAAATTTCATCTTCCTAGCTCAATTCCTTCATGCTTAAAATTGAACACATACACACACAGAATATTTTTGATTTTTGAAGCGGGTCGTAATAGATTTATTTATTTATTTATTTATATTTCGGCCTTTTTAAATGCATAATTTGAGGTTTTATTAGTACTTTTTTTTAATAAAAAAAAAAAACACTCACACTTTTTTCTCATTCCTACTCACACTCACACACACATGCAACACAGTCGTTTCGGCAACTTAGGCCATATAAGACTTTGACGATAACGGTTATATTAATTAATAATATATATATTTGGGGTCCAGGCATTCTTATTTAAGCCATTTGGTATCCAAATGGCTTAGATAAAATCATCGGACTGCCAGGGGTCCTAACCCCTGACCCTTGGTTTAGAAGGCCAGCACTCTAGCCACTAGACCAAGCCCGAGGGCCCGAGCCCTGCTTATAAATTTCATTTCATCTTCTAATATATCGGCGGAAACTATATATACGTATGTCGACACAAAAAATCTGGTGGGACAGTCACACCAGATTTTTAAAAATATTTTATTTTGGAACTTTCCGGATTTTCGGCGAGTTTGTTTTAGGCGAGATTTTGCTTTGGGCGAGAAAATTTTCGGCGAGTTATACCGCCCCCATAATAATTTTGTATATTCTACATATAATATTATATGGTTTTCGAATGGGGGGGGGCGCTTAAAAGGTATTGTGCCCCGGGCGCGCGTTAAGCTCACTACGCCACTGGTGCTATGGTATATCTCGACACAAAAAAATCTGGTGGGGCTAGCACAGTACACAATTTGACTATCGAAGGCAGGAGATAGTTGTGTCCTGTCCAGTCACACCAGATTTTTTTAATAAATAATTGATAATATCTAAAAAAAAATCATTATATAATTTAGCTATACCATTAATGTTTAGTAAATATTAAAATCTCTTTGATAAATATTGTAATATATATATATTTCCGTTTGAATGGATATTAATTAATTATAGGTGGCTAATTAGAATTAACAAAGAACTACACAAAAGCTGGCTGGCATGATCATTTGAGTACAAGCGAAATGAAAATTGTTCACTCAGTCGGCTTTGAAATTCTCCCGGGTTGTTTATGGGCAGTTCTGAGTCTTTGATCCCCCTCCAAATCCATCACTCATTAATATCATTAGCAGGTATCTGGCTGTCATTAATGGGCATCGATTACAAACGAGATAGGCAAATTTCAAAGGCCGGGAAAATGGAATATTATTTCGCTAATTAAAAAAAAAAAAAAAAAATTAAAAACTACCTAAATAAAAATAAATGATTCATTGAGGACATTATTCAAAACCAATTTTCCTTTTAATAATAATCATCATTTAAAAAAATGACAAAATTTATTATTTTGAAACAATACAAGTTCCAATTAGATAATTACGTGGTAGGCGACTGCAAGATACTCGAGCCATCTAATGACAACTTTGCATAACAAACGTGAAGCTTTCTTTTGAATTTGTTGATCCAATTATGTTGTCCCCAAATTACGAGAAAAGACCAAGGAAAGGAAAATTAAATAAATCTGAAATTTTTGTCATTTATCAAATATAAAAATATCCTGTCTTTTTCCACAAAAGAAAGTTTTCTGTTGTCCATTTCAAAAGACAGACATTTCTTTGGGAATTTACCTTCTTTTTTGTAATTTCCTTTGACACATGATGTACCCTGGGGGGGGTACTCAGCTACAAAATATATTTTTACTGAATAGATGGATTATTGTTTTAAAAAAATATATTTTATCAATCGGAAAATTGACGTATAAAAAAAAAATGATCAAAAATAATAGAAAAAAATGTGGTGTGACTGGTCCGATAGCACACAACTTTCTCTTACCAAAGATAAGAGAAAGTTGTGATCTATGCTTGTCACCATAGGCTGACATCCTATAGGAGGTGGCAATATGTCTTCTTTTATTTCATTTATTTTTAAAAATAAAATCTTTTAAATTAAAGGAGTAAGAAATTCATTTTTTTTTTCCAAAATATTTTATATAGACCCTATTGTATTTCTAATTTCTAAAAACATTTTATATTGAATTTTTTAAAAATATTTATTTCCTTTCAAATAGTATAAAACAAATCTACTATAGAGCCTAAAAAAAAAAAATCGAGTAAACCTCCTGCTCCTTTTACAATAAAAAATCTTTGATAAAATCACTAGAAAATTTTTTAAAATTTTAATTCTATTAAAATTTTGATTTTATTTAAAATTTTTAAAGTTGAACATATTAAATTATTTTAATTTTCTAAAAAAATTTTTTTTGCCCCCTCCTCTGATTCAAATTCGTTTCGGCGCCCCTTCTTGTCACACCATATTTTTTTAGGCCGATATATAATTAGTTTCCACCAATATATTAAAATTCAAGATGTAATTTTTATAAACATGGGAAAATATTTATATTATGTTACTATGGCAACCATTTCTGCTATCTTTCCTATAAAGTACAAGAGTAAAGTGGCCTTCAAACAATTTTAGAGCAAAATGAGAATATAGATTTTAAAGAGCATCTAAAAAATAATTGATTTATGAATTTTAATCAAAATTTTTAGAGCGAAATTCACTGTTTTGAACTCAGGGCACCTCAAACATATATTTCCATAAAATCTCGACATCGAATTTTTGACATGAAACCAATAGTCATTAAGAAGGACCTTATTTATAGAGGTCGATTTTCAAAATAGTCCAAATCATTAACATATTGAGGGGAAATAAACTTATAACTTGATTGATATTTTTATTAATATTATTTTTTTAATTTATTCGCTTTTTATCCTTTCAAAGGAACTTTTTCCCTATATAAAAATAAATTTAAACAATGTGTATAAGTTGGTAACGGAATGCATAATTAGAAGTTAAATGAATTTTTTAATTAAATACGTTAAAACCAGAAGCGAGCTACTTACTTGATTTCGCTCTTTTTGAGGTCATATTGACCCAATTACAAGTAGAAACTCCAATTGAGATTTTCTATAATTATTACCTAATAAAATATATCCAAATTAAGAGCTTTAATAGGGATTTACTTTTATTATTTTAATTACTGTCTTCCTAAAAATATAAAAGTAGATTATTAATTAATACTCAGAGACACACTACATGTTTGTTTTTTTTATTTCACTAATGAGATATAACGTCTCCTTTAATTCTATCCTGTTTCTTCCCTTAACAAAAACTTGAATTCTAGCGGCTTTTTGGTTTTTAAAGAAAAAAGTTCTCAATGAAAAAAGTGGTGTGTGTACTTATGTACACGCGTTAAAAGTTATACTTCTTTGGAGTATGAAAAAAATTTAAAATAATAAAAATGCTGTAATGATCGAAGATAAATAAAATCAAACAACAATCAGGTTTCAAAGATTTTATTAAAGTAACAAGTGACTAGTTCTTTTTCTTTCAATATTAGCTCTTTGTTCATGATTCTTTTGGTCTTCGATCCTGATTCTTTCGGTCTTCCATTCGTTCTTTTTATTTTATTTTCAAACAAAGAGCGCCAGAGAGCGCTGGTGTTCTTTCTATTTTATTTTTTAAACAAAATACATTTTGATCCCTTTAGATAAAAAAATATTATTAAATTATTAATTAATAAATTTAATTAATAATTTAATTTTTGGATTTGAAAATAACAACACAAATCTCAAATCAAATATAACTTCATCATATCGTTTTCACAAATTCACTCTCATCAATCTCATCAAAACGCGCCAAAAGAAGTATAACTTCAAAAAATATTCGTTTTGTTGGGTTTTTTGGCGAATCCATTTAAAATTTCATTTCCACTTTTATCTAATTGTTTATAATTTCACGGCTTAACAACAAAATATCTATTAATCGCAATTTTTTTTTTCATTTATAGAAAAATACATTAATTTAATGCACTTATATAAAATAAGGAAATGAATTTGCTATCAGCTTAATTGATATTGATGGAAAATTGCTGCATGTTGAATTTAAAAATTGTTTAGGTTAAATTCGGTCCATTAAAAAATAAATAAATTTGTAATTATTATAATAAATGGTAAGGTAATCCGGTCTTGTTTATTTATCAATGAAATTAATCAACATCAAACATGATTTACCTAATTATTTTAATTTCTTTAACGTGCTTTTCTCTTTATTCAATTAATGATTAATTATATGGAACATGAAAAAAAAATGCTTTGTTGAAATCAGATATTTAGATTAATTTTCCAAATTTATTTTTATGAAAGCGATACAAGAAATCGCATTGATATTTTAACTGAAATGTCCATAAAAGGGGACGTATGAATAAAAACAAAAAATCTGGTGTGACTGGCGCACAGCACACAACTTTCTCTTACCCTTCGGTAAGAGAAAGTTGCGCACTGTGCTGGTCACACCAGATTTTTTGTGTCGAGATATATTTAGTTTCCCATAGCACCTTAGTTTCAAACTTGCATTTTAAATGTTGACTGCTTCAAATAAACTATGGTTATTTTTCAAAATTTTAATCTCATATTTGGACATTTTATACACAATATAGATTCGTAAATAAATACAAAATTTCATAAGAATTGGAAAAAAAATTTTAAATGCGTAAAAAGTCCAAAGGGGCCCCCTTTTGAATCGAAATTAACATACAAATCCCTATAGGAAATTAACATTGGCCAAATGCGAAGATAAGGTAGAAAAATTTAAAACGCGTAGAAAGAGAGAAGATAGTTTTGTGAGAGAGAGAGATATGTTTTCTCCGAAAAAAAAAATGGGCGTTTAAATAATAATTGATTTTTAATCTAATAAAAAGAAAAAGATTTAAATTCGGTTACCATGGCAACCATTTATTTCTCCTATCTTTCCTATGAAGCACAAGAGTAAAGTGTGCTTCAAACAATTTTGAGGGCAAAACGAGAATATACATTTGAAAGAGCATCTAAAAAATAATTGATTTTTGAATTTTAATCAAAATCGTTAGAGCGAATTTTGAGAAAATCGAAAAAAACTGAAAAAGTACATCAGTAAAGTACTAGTACTTTTTGGCTGATTTTGATTAAAAGCTTATTTTGTCGGTCCCGGGGGTGTTTAACTTAAATATAAAATTTCAGCCTCCTAGCTCAATTCCTTCATGCTTAAAATTGAACACACACACACAGACAGACAGACAGACAGACCATGTCGCGAAAACCACTTTTTGGATTCAGGGGACCTCAAAACGTGAAGATCCATCAAAATCTCGACATCGAATTTTTGACATTAAACCAATACTTTCTCTCTATATATATATTACATATATACATAGGTAAGAGAAAGTAAAAAGTGACCTTCAAAATTTGTTGTTCTGCATTCATTTTTACTTTTTTAAATTGCTATTATATTTACATAAAATTTATTAATTCATATTAGAAAAAATTTAACTTTTTTTTTCTTTATTAATTGCTAAGTTTTTTTGGATTAATTTTATTTCTTCCTTTTAAAATCATTGATGGTTTTTATCACCCTTACAAGACCCCAGGAGAACGATGAGATGAGCATCTGGGGGTCTGGATCTCTAGAGATGTCTCATTCCAATTCTTCCTTACAAGATTACCACGGGACGTATCTTTACTATCTTGAGGCATTTTCTAGGAAATCTCATGGAAGCCAGAGACATAAATAGCATTGCATGCGTCATCTAATTTTAATAATAATCTTGCCAACAATAAAATGAACTTTTGTCTATTTTAATCTTATAAAGTTTGTAAAAAGATTTATATTAAAAATTCAAATAAATTTTTAAACGACTTCACTCTAAAATTTAATTAAATTATCATCTAATTATTGATAAATAAATAACACAAGATTAAGTTTCAAAAGCATTTCGACTTTTTTTTTTTTTTTTTTAAGGTCTTTTTCGGCATCTAAGGCCATTTAGACCCCATCCCTATTTATTTCAAATGATTTGTAGTCAAATCAAATGAAATAAATTTTTCTCGCTTGGGATGGGAAGCGAACCCGGGACTCCGGTGCGAGAAGCTAATGTCTTCTCACTGAGCCACGGCTCCCGGGCCATTTCGACTTTAATACGTCATTTTCAAAACTGACTATTACATTTATTAACAATCGTATTTATATTCATCGTAGATGGCAACACTGTATCTTATTTTACTAAAGATAACAGCATATATAAATGTATTAGTCAGTTTGTGTCAGGACTCTGAAGGTGAAGTATTAATATCAAAATGCGCATAAGCTAAAATAAAATTCCTTTGAAACTTAACCTTGTGTTATTTATTTATCTAAAATAATATGATAATTTAATTAAATTTAAGAATGTTTCAACTAATGTTTGCTCAGGGGCCCACATCTTGTGGGTACGTGGATGGCGACCACGAGCTACCCGAGCTGGGACAGGCAGTCCTGTTCTTTGTATGTCTGTCTCTTCCTTCCTCATTTCAACATGCGTCAGGCCGTGCGACGGGCCGCCTTGTTCTATTTCTTCCGGTCGCGAAACGCATGGTAGGGTTGGAGGGAAAGAGTGAGGTCCGCCGACCCCGCATCACGGGAATAATGCGACGAGAGAATAAGAAATGTTTCAACTAATGCCAACGCTGAATTCTTTCAAATATATTAAAAAAAGACTTCACTATTCCGATTATTCTTTCTCTCGGGTACAGTCTGAGCAATTATTAGACTTGAATTTAGGCAACCAAAACGTGTTATATCAAAATTTGTTATTCTCCTTTAATTGTATTAGAAAAAATAATTTTTTTTAGAAATGTAATTTGGTTGTCTAAATTCAATGGTTGTTAATAGTGACACGGACTGTACATAATAGGGATAACTAGTTTTTTTCAATAACCAACTCGTTAGTGGAAATTCTGTTCCACCTTCAATCATGTTAATACAATTCCGGTCTGGTCAAAACTTTACCTAACTCTCTATTATATAAACTTTTAAAGCCGATTGATAAAAATATATATATTTTATTTTTTGCCATTTCCCAAATTATCATGCCCAGAACCCTTCAAGCGGAAAATAAGTTTTTAGGATTTACCAAGGGTAGGTTTATAGAACGGGCGGAGCATAGCAAAAGCCATATCGACCTGATAACATAAACTGAATTAAGTATTAGTTAATAATTAATGATGCATTTACTAACTAATAGGGGTTTATATTTGTATTGATTGGTTTCTCTTTTAACCCTGGAATAAATCCTTTTCTAGAAGAGGGTGCATTTGACACTTAAGAAGTGAAGAGGGAACACCCCCCTGGTCAAATCTGATTATACATGAATTTCTTCTTTCCCTCTTAAAGAGATCGGAGAACTCAACCAAGTGTCCAGCGGCTTAGAGAATGCAACCCTACAAGTGTCCTAATAGCAAGGAAAGGGAATCTGTCATAAAATACCTGGTCACAAGCAAAAGCTAATTGACAGCAATTTACAACTTACAAAAATGAGTACAAATTCGTTAATCTAATCATTGTTGTTTATAATAAAAATTTAATAATAAATATTGACTCTAGTTTGTTTATATAAAATCAACATATCGTCCAGTACGCTAATCTGTCTACTTCATTTATGCCACATTGTATCTGTCCATTTATTCAGATTTTAAACAATTCACCCCGTATAAAATAAAAATGAATTTTTTATCCCGTTATTATTAATTTTATTTTGTTATTTTAACAATGGAATTATATTTCCGGACTAATATTATTTGTATAATAAATCGCGTTTTATTGATGGAGTTGTCCAAACAGTTTTCATGTCTCTCGTAATGTATATATTTATGATCGGATGCATTCTCAGATTCAGGACATAAACTCTTCTTCTACGTAAAAAGGACATTTGTATGCAACTTTACGAGAAATGTCTTCCACGATAAATTATTTGCAGATTCCTGAAAAAAAAAAAAAAAAGAAAAGGTAAAGAATGATAAAGTACAATAAGTAAATGGAGAAGATTGAATTCAGGTGCAAAAAAAATAAAAAAAGGACGATATTTTTATCAGTGATATGTGAATTTTTAAATATGAATTATTGCTTACTTTAATCTTTTTTAGTGCATCTTCTTGGTTTATTTAAAAGAAATAATTTAAAATTCAAAACGAATATATTGAATTTTTAAATCTAAGGAATTTAATTTTTTTGAAATTTTCTCTTTAATACTCTTGGCTTTGTCCCTAATAAGACAGCTATGTACTTTCATTTCAAAACAATTTTATGGTCACTCATTTCAGCTCATAAGAACTGATAATGGCTTTATTTAATTAAATCTGAAACGTCTTCTGGATTGTGATTTTTATTTGATTTTGACTGATATCCTCTCTTCCTGACCATTATTTTAAAATTTATTTATTTAAAAATATTCGATTATATAATATTGAATATCTGTAGAACCCTTTAACTGAAACCATTTAGCGATGAATTTTAGGGTTAATTTTGGGTCTTTTTGGTCTTGTTGTCATGGCAACTAGAAAGCAACGTGATCGTAGGACGCTGATCGATGCGACAACTGAAATTCACGTGGATGAAATTCTCATGGGATTCAAAATTTAGAATATAAAAGAAAAACTCGGAAATTGAACTTTCACTTTGAAAATTCAATATTATTGGGTCGTATTTCAGATTTTGCTTGGAAGAGGGGGGGGGGGTTTGTAACGTCTTCAAAAAGAGCTTAAAAACATTGTGTTTTAATTTCCTTTAGATCATTTGATATCTTCCGGTCGCGCATGAGCCCCAAAATTTGCCAAAATAATGAAAAAGTTACATTTTTACGAGTTTTTTTTTTTTTTTTTTTTTTTTTTTTTAATATTTTTAATATACTTTTTTTTTAACTTGAAATAGTTACAGTCCTTTTATTTTTAACGTAAGAACATTATGTTTTATTATGGTGTGAATTCAAAAATTAAAAAAATAATCGCAAAAATGAAGTTTTTTTTTCATATTTTGTCAAATTATAGAGTCTATGAGTGACAGGAAGATGTCAACCGATTCTGATAATTTTTTTTTTTATTTCGAAATGAAATGAGTTTTTTCGGCCCATTAATGTATAAAACCAAAGCAATTTTGGACACTCAGAGACGTACGTGGATGGCGACCACGAGTAACCCGAGCTATTTCTTCTCTAGCTCTCTCTATATATCTCTTTGTTCAAGTTACTGGCTGTGCCGGCTTTATTTTCCTTTTCGATCGTAGGCCTATCTTTGAAACGTATAAATTTTCTAGAAATAAATATTTTATGGTATTTTTTACGGATTGTATCTGCTCGATTGAAAAGCTTTCTTCGAAATCCGAAACATGAAAATCCGTCGCCATCAATTTAAAGTCCCTCGGAATCGGCTAAAGACTCGTTTGAAATTCGAGTGGATGCTCAGGGAAAAAAATCGCCAACCCTCTTCAATTATACAATTTTACGTATTTAATTAAAATGGTTATAGTCAAATGGAATTTCGTAAATTGAACAGCATCAATTTTCTTATTTAATAATGGGATTTTTTTTGTCCTTGTAAAGGTCTAATTAAACTGATACAAAATTTAAAAACAAAACAAGTAATTTAATCAGATAAATTAAAAACACAAGGTTTGATGTTTCAATAGAAGTCATCTTGAGAAGTGACACAAATACTTAGTATAAGACAGATTGAGTGTTGAAATATATTTCAACACTATCCCTATGGAGTATTTATACTAATAAATAATATTTTGAAACATATAACCTTGTGTTTTTAATTTAATTTTCCTGATTAAGTCATCTTGTTTCAACTAGAGTCAACGATAACTAGTTTAAAAATCTGGTGTGACTGGCGCATAGCACACAACTTTCTCTTACCTTCGGTAATCGAAAGTTGTGTTCTGTGCTTGTCACACCAGATTTTTGTGTCGACATGTATTTAGTTTCCGACAGTAGGGTACAATTGAATTCAAGATGTAAAATTTATAAGTATGGCAAAATATTTATATTTTGTTATCATGGCAACCATTTCTCCTATCTTTTCTATGGAGTACAAGAGTAAAGTGGTCTTCAGAAGATTTCAATGACAAAATGAGAATATACATTTTATAGAGAATCTAAAAAATAATTGATTTTTGAATTAAAAAAAAATCGTTGGAGCGAATTGTGAGAAAATCGAAAAAAACTGAAAAAGTGCATCAGTAAAGTACTGGTACTCTTTGGCCGATTTTGTTCAAAAGCTTTGTGTCACGTCCCAGGGGGTGCCTAACTTAAATATAAAATTTCAAACTCCTAGCTCTTTCCGTTCTTGAGATATTTTGTTCACAGACACACACACACACACACACACACACACACACAAGACCATGTCGCGAAAACCACTTTATTGGATTCAGGGGACCCAAAACGTGTATATCCATCAAAATCTCGACATCGAATTTTTGACATGAATCATATACTTTCTCTCTATATATATTAACATATATATAGAGGTAAGAGAAAGTAAAAATTTGATAATAAATTAACCCTTATAGGGACCATAAGAAAAAAAACGCGAAACGTCCGTTAGGCACAAGAAATATATCTCCCACCTCCCGTAAATACATTCAAATGTCTCGCCGCGGGAAATCCCCTTTTACTTTCTCTTACCCTATATGAAATATATATAGAGAGAAAGTATTGTTTTTTTGATATACCGTGCAGAGAAAAGATATTGGACAAGCTGGCGTCCACCTGGCTTTTGAGCCCCACGCACAGGCAACCATTTACAAAAGTCTGTATATTGAGTTGTTGTTAAGAGAACCCTGCAGGGGACATGTCCATTTGGAAGCAACTAACTATACAGACTGTTGTAAATGGTTGCCTATGCGTAAGGCTCAAAAGCCAGGCAGACGCGAGCTTGTCCAATATCTTTTCTCTGCACAGTACATACATACTTCTCTCTATATATTTCATATAGGTCCCTAGTGAAAGAGAAAGTAAAAAGTTATTCCTAAAAAAAAATCTATATTTTATTATTTGTGTCCTACTAAATAAAAAAAAGATATAGTCATAAAATTATAATAAAAGAATTTTATCTAAATTTTTTGATATCATCTATGATCCAATTACATGAAAATCTCTAACAAAACAGAGGACCTAAGCAAAAAAAAAAAAAACTTGGGCCCTAAAATGTGATTTGCTATTGATAAACTTTCGCCAAGTGCCAAAATAAAACAAATCGTCCAATCTTTATAGACATATCGTGTGAGTGCTTAGAGTCTTTTTTTTTTTCTTCCGAATGCAACATCCCCTTAAAAACTTCACTTGAAGGTTTGCTGTCTCGGCGGGATGTCATTTGATAGCTCTCCTCTCAACTCTTTCTTTTTCCAGGTACTTGCAATAAAATTGCCTAACCTAATTAACGAAATCCCCTTTGAAATTTTAATTACCACCCTCCTCTCGGGTCAGATTACCTAACAAATGAAAATTTAGACTAATAGTATAATAAAAAAAGAGGGTGGAAAAAATAACCTCCAGGGATTATATAGTAAAATGATAAAATACAATATCAAATGCTAATTAATATTAATTTATTTTTCAATTTGGGAAGTAGCCGATCATCGGATAGGCGCCCGAAATTATATTTATAAAATAAACAATTCACCCGGATGTCCTGGGTGTAATTATAATTCCTTATTGATTGAATAAAAAATATTCATTATTAATTTTTATATAATAAATAATATTTGCATAAATAATTGAATTATGTTTTAACTAAATAGAAATATAATTAAATTTTTGATATAAAATATAATGAAATTGAATCTGTAGAATTTATAATAGAGAATAATAATAAGAGCAATAAATATTAGTATAGATTCAAATTAATTACATAGATTTATAAAATAATAAATAACATTCTCCTATTTTTAATGATTTAGTGAAATTATTTTCTTCCAAAATATATATAAGGAAGATAATTTTAAAAATCTGGTGTGACTGGTCGCACAACTTTCTCTTACTCCTCGGCAAGAGAAAGTTGTGTACTGTGCCTGTCACACCAGATTTTTTTGTGTCGAAATATATTTATATGCCTTGGGGAGTGCCTAACTCAAATATAAAATTTCAACCTCGTAGCTCCTATTTATTTTCTATGAAGTACAAGAGTAAAGTTTGCTTCACAACACTTCAAGGGCAAAATGAGAATATACATTTGAAACAGATGGTAAAAAATAATTGATTTTTGAATTTTAATTAAAATCGTTGAAGCAAATTTTCAGAAAACTGAAATAAACTAAAAAAAGCACATCATTAAAGTACTAGTACTTTGTGGCCGATGTTGTTCAAAAGCTTATTTTCACCCCTCAGGGGCCTCAAAACATGTATATCCATCAAAATTTCGACATCGAATTTTTGACATGATCTCAATACTTTCTTTCTATATATTTCATATATGGGTAAGAGAAAGTAAAAATCCGAAATCGAATAAAGACGCTCAAAAAAAAAAGATGGAATTTGATGTGATTTTGTTAAATTATAAAATTTCAAAGTTCTGACTGACTAGAAAAGGAGACTGGTTTAGAGAAAGCACAAGAAGTACCAGTCGCAACTTTCTGAATATATTTGAAAAATAAGAGAAAGTAATAAAGTGGTTATTTTTCATTCATTTGTTATTTTTTGCAACAGGTTTTAAGTATGTCTTGGTCATTTATCATAGAATTATTTACAAATTTCCGACATATAAAACCATGTTACAACGAATGTATGATACTTGATGATAATGCACTTGTTTACAATTCAACAAATGGTTTCTTGAAATAGAAATTATTGTTTTATTTTTTTTATCTAGACATGTCTTTTTTTTAGAATAACTGTTTGGCGATGAGCCACTAAAGACGAAAATCGTTTTTAATGTTAATTTAATGTCACCGATGCTCTGGAGATTTCGAGTTCGGTTCTCGGGGGGGGGGGGGGTATTGGGATGTTTGGCCCACCAACAAACACAAAAAATTGTCCAATTTAATTGACATTTAGTAATTAAAATTTTGTTTTAATCAGTAATTAGTTCGCATTCTTCATACATACCACATAGACAAGATTGTACAATAAAAATGAAACTCAAATCATTGAGATCTTTATTTGGAAAATAAAAAAAAGGCAACTAAACACTTGTATTTGATATTAAAATTTTCAATAAATTCCTCCAGCAAATCGGAATGTCTAAGCCAGGGGATGTAGAGGAAGGGGGTAATTCAATTTCCGCCTCCATACATGCCTCGACAATAATCCTTCTGTTATGATTTGGAGAGCTGGCTAAAGGGGTGGGGGAGGGTAGTTGCTCGATCAGTGTTTGTTCGAGTCGAGCAATCTAAAGGAAAATGCAATCATATTTAGTTAATGAATCATGTTCAGACAGATATATTATTTCTGATACAATTTCCATCCTTTCAAAAAAAAAAAATCCTTGAGATAAGCTTAATCTAAATTATATATTTTTCATTGTTTATTCTTGCTTTATATTAAAATAAATAACTTAACTATTAATTAATTTTTAAGATTACACCCTGAGGTTTTTTTTTTTTAAATTCATTAAAGGATTACAAAGAATTAAAAAAATAATATATGTATTAACTTTAAAATGATACTTTTTTCCTCTTTTACTTTTTTTTTTATTAAAAATGCTAATTAAAACTTACGTATTATTAAAAAAAAAAAAAAAATATTTAAATATTTCTCTTTATTAATTCTCTTTTTCCATAAGCCTGACATCTCTTTGAGCGAATTTTTCAACTTGATTCAACTAATTCCATTATGTTCTCTTTTTGAACATTTGTGAATATTAACATAAAATATTTTAAAGTAGGCCTAAAACTTATTATTTTTAAGTTTTATATTCTTTTAAAAATTTCGCCTTTTTTTTGTCTATTAATTTAAAAACAATTTTTATTTAAAAAATTTCATTGAATTAAATTATTTGACAAAATCATTTGTGATATATTTTTTTACCATCGTTGCAACAATATGTCTTTAAAATAAAAGTGAAATATTTCCAACAAGAAGGTTGAAAACTTGGACAAATTATCAGTATTATTGATTTCAAACAACATATAATATTAACTTTGTCCTATTTATAATTAGTGGTGGCGTTTTTCTAAAAAAATCAATCAACTCTCTCATTTTTATAGCTGTAAACTCAAGGAATTCTGACAAATTAAAACTACTAGTCTTTTTTGAATATTTGAACCCCGTCCCTATTTATTTCAATTGATTAGTAGCCAATTTAATTGGAATAAATTTTTCCGCTTTGAGCTGGATATGAACCCCTGACCTCTAGATTTCCTAAGTTGAAAAAAATAACCTCTTTTTAATTGAAATATTTAGAAATTTTAGGCGTTTAGGCAAAACTTAAGTATAACGTGGTATAAATATATTTTGTTCTTTATTTTCTTTTTTTGGACTTCAAACTTGTTTTTTCTTATCCATTTTAACTAATTAATACATAGGCGTAGCCACGGGGGTCCCATGGGGTTGGGGTTCAACCCCCCCCCCCCCCCCCCCCATGAGACCCAACCCATAACTAGATATTTAAGCTTTATAATACAAATTATATATTTCATATAGGATAAGAGAAAATAAAATATAATAATTTACCCTAGCTAAAAAAGAAAAAAAAAAAACCAAAACGATTTATACCCTAAAAAAATCTGGTGTGACTGGCGCACAGCACACAACTTTCTCTTACCCTTCGGTAAGAGAAGTTGTGCACCGTGCTGGTCACACCAGATTTTTGTGTCGAGATATATTTAGTTTCCGATAGCACCTTAGTTTCAAACTTGCATTTTAAATGTTGCCTGCTTCAAATAAACTATGGTTATTTTTCAAAATTTTAATCTCATATTTGGACATTTTATACACAATATAGATTCGTAAATAAATACAAAATTTCATAAGAATTGGAAAAAAAAATTTTAAATGCCTAAAAAGTTCCAAAGGGGACCCCCTTTTGAATCGAAATTAACATACAAATCCCTATAGGAAATTAACATTGTTCCTATGCGAAGATAAGGTGGAAAGGGAATTTAAAAAGAGTAGAGAGAGACGATAATGTTTGCAAGTGAGAGAGAGACATATATGTTTTCTTTGAAACAATTAAAGACACAAATAAATTTTAAAAAAATGGGAATTTAAATAATAATTGATTTTTTAATCTAATAAAAAGAAAAAATTTAAATTCCGTTACCATGGCAACCATTTCTATCTTTCCTATGAAGAACAAGAGTAAAGTGGTCTTCAGAAGATGTCAACGGCAAAATGAGAATATACATTTTAAAGAGCATCTAAAAAATAGTTGATTTATGAATTTTAAAAAAATCCTTGGAGGGAATTTTGAGAAAATCGAAAAAAACTGAAAAAGTACATCAGTAAATTACTAGTACTTTTTGGCCGATTTTGTTCAAAAGCTTATTTTGAGATTCTTCAAAGGTACCTAAGTTAAATATAAAATTTCAATCCGGTAGCTCAACTCCTTCATGCTAAAAATCTGTCCACACACACACACACACACACACACACACACCCCACAGACCAATTTGCGGGACCCACTTTTTTGGACTCAGGGGACCTCAAAACATGTATATCCATCAAAATCTCGACATCGAATTTTTGACATGATCGCAATACTTTCTCTCTATATATTTCATATATAGGGTACGAGAAAGTAATAATCTTAAATTTTTCAATTGTTTTAAAAAGCTTGAATCCCCCCCCCCCCCATCAAAAATTTCTGGCTACGCCTATGAATTAATATAATATTTTATCAAGTGTTATAATTATTTTTAACATTTCATAGCTTTTCCAACGAACAACTATCAGTTTTTAAAAGTTTAGAGAATTTATATTCAAACACTTAGTTATTATAATTGTCCCTTTCATCAATTTTTTTTTTTTTTTTTTGAAGAAAATTTAAAAAGTTAACTTGAATTTTTTGTTGCGGTTGTTCGTTTAAGTGGAAAAAAATAATTTAATCGTATATTTTTATTGGAATGACGACTGAATTATACAGTTTCGGTCAATTCAGTCGTCCCACTCAGGGGCTCACTTTTAGTGAGTACGTGGATGGCGACCACGAGTTACCCGAGCTAAGGCTGGCATTTCTTCGTCAGCTTTTTTTTCCCTTTTTAATTTCAAGCGTCAGGCCGGCTTGCTTTTCTCTCGGTCTTATTTCTTTATAAATTAATTTTGCCGACCACATATAGGGATAGGGAAGAAGAAGATCAATTCAATCGTCTTCCAATAAAAATCTCCCATAAAATAATTTTTTTTCCACTTGCACGAACAACTGCAACAAAAAATTTGAGTTAACTTCCTGAATTTCCTTCAAATATTATACTCTCTAGCTGTTTCTGCAAATAAATTTTTACTTTCTCTTACCCTATATTTTTTTATTTATAATGAAGTGAAATATCCGTATATACAGTACTTTATATGAAATGAAAACCGACAGATTTCCGTTACTTTTTTTTCCACACCAAATTTTCAATTTCTTAATAATATATAAATTGTTGAGTGTTCTGAACTTTTTTCCTCACTTCGTGGTGTAGCAGCCTTGGAGGGTCTTCGCCCCTGGAGCCCAGGAGTTTCGATTCAGGGTTACTGGGTCGAATCGATCGCTCGACTCGAATCTCGATTTGCAGCCGCCATGATGATGCCGGTTGTCTCGTCATATGCCATACTCTATACGCTATACGCTATACGAGCCATGCTTTCCATTTCTCTTGTTTTATTTTTGTTCTCTTTAATCTTTCTATATCGGCCCAGAAAGGTTTATCAATATAGTACGGAGTTAGGATATATTACTTTCGCGGAATACATTTACTCAAATTTAAATATTTAACATTCAAATTCTTTATTTACATTTCCCATTTAAGTAAATTCTCCATCTCACTTTATTTATAAAAAATCGCTTTCATTAATATATTCTACTTAATTAATTATTTATCATAAACAACCAAGAACAAAGAGAATGATTAAATGTAAATACGATATATCACTGGCTCGTGATAAAGTTTTGGTGGTCCGTATTTGAATATTAATAAATACTTGTAGATGTACAATTTAATATTATTATTTAGTTCATAAACTAGAGCAACGGTTCCAAAAATATGTTTCGTGAAATCCTCTTGAGGATTCCGCGAACAATGACTAAGTTCGGAAATAAACATCTGTGTGCAACAAGGAAGTCATTTCCTTGTACTGCACGACTATTAAACTACTACTTGTAATGATATATTTGCTTTAATAATATCTCAAAAATTTGAAGGATATCTTATCAAATATGTCAAAAATATTTATAAAAACTAAATTTTGTTTCAATTTATTATTCGCTAAAAGAATCTGTTTTGTAAAATTCTACAAAATAAAAATTGTGTCATTTTGGCACAACCGATTGTAACCAAAAAGGGAGGTCCCAAAATTTCAATTTTCTACGTTTTTGAGTTTTACGAGATACATAATACATACCATCTATTGCAATAGTACTGAGACTAAAGCCCAGAAGTTAGGCAGCCCACAACACTCAAGCTATCTTGCCTGTGTGAGAAATGCCCTTTTCAAAGCAGACAATAAGCCGAACAACTCTTTTTAACAATAAAAGGTTGCGTGTGCCATTTGGGCTGCCTAACTACCAGGCTTTAGTCTCAATACTATTGCAATAAATACGTACAGACGTCACGAAACTTGTAGTGATTGACAGAAAGAGTTTGCGAACCTCTCTATTCTATTGAATAGATAAAAAAATAAGTTACATTGAAAAATATTGGTTTTAACATAGATAAAATGAAAATTGATTTTACAATTAAAATTAATTCTTTTTTTTTATTTTAAATATAAAACGTTTTATATAATTACAATAAAAAATAATTCATTTGCACGAACTGAAACAGTTTCGTTTTATTTATTAATATTAACCTGAAGAGACTGTTCGTAAAATTAAAATTTTTTATTCTCTAATGATAATATTGCTCAGGGGCCCACATCTTGTGGGTACGTGGATGGCGACCACGAGCTGCCCGAGCTGGGACAGACAGTCCTTCAGTTATTTGTATGTCTGTCTCTTCCTTCCTCTTTTCAACAGGCGTCAGACCGTACGACCGGCCGGCCTGTCCTATTTCTTCCGGTCGCAAAAACGCTTGGTAGGGTTGGAGGGAAATAGTGAGGTCCGCCACCCCATCGCGGGAAAAAGGCGAGGAAAGAAGAAGATTTCAATGATAATAAAAAAGTATTGTTATTTCTTATTTTTAATAAATTCAACATATGCCAATCATATAAATATTATTGAGAAGGATGTAGATAAATAAAAATCTGGAGATTATATCCAAGCCTATTTATTCGGATTCTCTCCTCTGCATGGTCCTGAAGAAGGGGTCCGAAACGTAGACTTATAGCGAGAGAAGAAAATCCGAAGGCTTGAATATCATCTCCAGATTTTTATTTATCTACATCCTTCTCAATAATATCCACCAGGCTGTCCCTTATCTTCACATATAAATATTACAAGAAATTTTACATCTTAAATAAGAAAAAAATCTCTTCATGTCTATCAATCTGCCTATCAGCCTGCCTTTTGGCTATCATCATTTGAGAATGTCTGATAAAATCAAATTGAAATTTCATATTCATATTTTGTTCATGCATATGCAGAGCAGATTAAATTGTAAATGTAAACTCTGACGATCTTAAATCTCACAATTAAAAAAAGAAAAAAAAATCCCTTTCACTATCATTTATATATAGAAATCAAATTATTTCCCTAAGCCCTCTGATATTTAAGTTTAATTTTTATTTGAAACATTTTGCTAAATGGGAAAAACAGTTTATTCTCATTAAAGGCGCCAACCACCATCAACACATCTAACACTGGCATTTTTTCTATTTCCTATATGCCAGTCTTTATCCCCCGCTTCTCATCAGCGTCGATCTCAGATTGCGTTTCTCGTTCTTTTTTTAATGCTGAATTAGAAAAAATACAAGAACTATATTGAGAAGATATATTTAAACCCTTTTTTTTTTATCTATTCCCACAAAGTCATCTTTAATTTCCGACACTAAATCACGAGGTTTATTTTCATCTCTTTTAATATGAATTATTTTTGTTTGTAACAATCAGCCCTTTTTATTTAACCCCTAGAGAGTCTCCTACCTTACCTTAAGCCATTTTTAATCGCAACATTAAAAAAAGGAGAATTAATGTTATTTTAATTTCTTAAATCTTAACTTGACAGTTAATGAACGTTTGCTTTAAATAATCTTTAATACTCTTTTTTAATTAGAAATAAAAGACATTTTTGGCATTAATCGTGGTTTATTATATAGTATTTAATAATACAAAAAATATTCGTTATCAGTTGACCCGTTCACTGAATAAACGCTTAAATATAATATGAATATTATTTGATAGACGGAGGTGGGCGTGGCCTCGCCAAGACTTCGGTTAATCTCGCCTTCCTCCGCCGTTGCTCGGGCGCTCGGAACGCATTTTGTTAGGAACGCGTTTTTGTTACGTTACATTTTCTCCCAATTCATCCTGCATAAGCCGCGTTAAAGAACTTCGTTCCAAAAGTTTATTAAGAGGTATAAAATTAGAGTACAAGATCCAAAAGGGCTAATCTTTACTATAATATAATCACTGCAGATGGCGTTAATGTGCTTCATTCATGATTCTTTCATTCTCCACTTTGTGATTCGTTCTTAATATCTCTAAAATTTTTTATTCCCTGACACATGATATACCGATATGTATGTTTTTTAACATGAAATGTATTAGAGTTTTTTTTGCTATCCAGATAAAATAAAGTCTAGAATTTTATTTTATTTTTCTCTTTAACCCAAAGTATCATGAACGAAAATCTAATGTCAAAAAAAGAACTAAGAAAGTGTAAGCCAGCGCCATCTGTAGTGAGCGAACTTTATAATAAAGATTTACAAAAAAAAAAAAGATAATAGACCTGTTTCACAAAGGAAATTTTAACGCTCTTTGAGATCTATTGAAATTGTTCACTCTAATTTGAAAGACTAATTTATATCATTAATTAACTAAAATACATTTTGATTTTATAGTAAAAGGGTATTATTGTATTGTCTTATTAAGAAGATTATTAAATAGAGATTATTTACTATAATATAGTGAAAAGCTTCCCAGGTTTAGTGCTTAACGTACATAAACAGACCACATACGCGAAAGGGATTATTATATATCGAACTAAAATCCAGGCTCGGGGATATTGTTGGCTCTTCCTCTATTCAGAGATAGAGAAATTATAATCATATGGATTTAACTTTTTCTGTGCTCGGTAGCACGTAACTCCCCCCTTCCTTCCACCCCCCCCCCCACTCACTCTAAAGAAATTTAAATATTTCACTTTTCCTGTTTTTCAATAAAGAGGAATTTCCTTTGATTTTCAAATGATTCTCACTTTCAAGAAGTTTATGTCACAGTCACCCGTCAAGGCAATAAAAAAACATCGTTACTGCCCACTCTTCCTTATATATTATTCATTTTGGTGGCTCATTGAATCGGATTCTTTCTCTTTAACAGACATTTAGTCAAAACTAGTTTTATCTAGGAAATATATTAGTTTTAACAAACTAATTTCAAGTTCAAGTAGGTAAAAAAAATTATATTAACTTTACCTACCCAACCTAAGGTTGATGGGCAAAGTTAAAAAATTATATCGTATTTTAATAAATAATTGTTCTCGAGTTCTAGACTCAATTGCTGCCATTAAAATGTCATTGAAAAGAAAAAGCCTCCGAGCATTTTAGTGAGTGCCAATCTAAAAAAATTTATTCTTCTTTAAGTGCAGGTGTAAATCTAATTTTAAAATATATTTTGCATTAATTTTAAACTGGTAACCGTTAGCTCTAGTTGAAACATTATGATTTATTTAATAGGAGGATTAAATCCAAGTAAGATAAAAAGGTTTTTTGATTTAACACTTTATCATGTCTATTCTCTAAAACTGGCGTTAAAATTTAAAATAAACAAATGGGTGTTAAAAAGTAATATAGAAACAATCAGCGTTAAAAAAATGCTATTCTCTAAACAAAGTTTTAACAGCGACGTTGTTAACATGTTGCTTTTATTTCAAAGTATCAAAATCATAACCTTACTTTTTAGGTTAAGGACGTCATTTTAATTTTAAACAAGATTTTAAAATATTAAAGACACCCCCTAGACATGGCATTAATTTTTAACACTATTTACTAAATGTTAACGCTTTGGCTTTAAATTTTTGTTTACAGAATATCTATTTGAGGCAAGGAAGGGATTTTGAATAGCATTATTTAACGCTGATTGTTTTTACATTACTTTTTAACACCCATTTGTTTATTTTAAATTTTAACGCCTGTTTTTAGAGACTAAACCTGTACACAAAGATGTTCATCATCAGAAGTGAATTACATACTGACACATCTTGTGTCGAAATACGTATAAACTGTTGAATAAATTATTGGAACAAAAAACCTATCTTCCATCGGATTTAATTCTTCTATATTTTGCACTTTCCCAGGACCCTAAATTGTAGTATATATTTTTTAATAGGAGAATTAAATTCACAAGGTTTTCTGTTTCAATAATATATTAATTTGATATTAACACTTTATACGTATTTCGACACCATATGTGTCATCTTCAGAAGCGAATTACATACTGAATGGACTAGAATCACTTTTCCACTCGTTCAACTGGAAAAGTGATTCTAGTCCATTCAGTATGTAATTCGCTTCTGAAGATGACACATATGGTGTCGAAATACGTATAAAGTTTTAATATCAAATTAATATATTATTGAAACAGAAAACCTTGTGAATTTAATTCTCCTATTAAAGCATAATGTTTCAACTAGAGCCAACGGTTACCAGTTTAAAAGTAGTATATATATGTATATTTCAAAAATATATTTAATTTTTTTCCTCATGCCACAGGTTTCGACCGCTGATGCTTTAAACTTCAACCATAACTTTTTATAAAAAAAAAAATGAAATTATTTTTAAAATATTACTCCAACTCTAAATGTTTCACTAACCAAGTGGGAGTCATTCCCATTTTACTGATATATTTTTGAATTTTTTTTTTTTATTATTAAATTATCAAAGGTTGTGTAATGACCGGTCAGTCACATCAGATTTCCTTTGCCTTTAACAATACTTTTGCTCATTAAATTAAGTTGTTTTAATCATCTTTTTTCATTTTATTTAAGATTTCCCGTAGTAAGTCTTTATCAACTTATATTCATTTTCTTCTTTTTTTTTCTCTCTTAGTAATCTGTCTTTCTTGGCAAAAGAATCCATTCGTTATCTTGAGATTCTAATTTTTTAAAAGTATCTTCTAATTCAAAAAAAAGAAAATTTAATTTACATAGGTCGTATATATTTTAATTATAAAAACAGCAACATCACTTTGTAATCTACCTATAACCATCTCGTATCACATCAATTTTTTTAAAATATTATTAGCAAATTATTAAACCAAAAATATACTTGCTTAAGAATTAATTAAAAATAAAAAAACGGCTGTGTGTAAATTTGTTCTCAAGGATTAGGGAGGAACGTGAGGCTGAGGACGAAAAGCTTCTTGCTTTCAAGCTTCCATAATGCCTAGAACTCTAACGTTTACAACCAAGCAATATTGGCTTCCTTTATCTTATCAAATCGCGAGTGCTTTGATGGAATATAATCAACTACACCCAACAAAAACCGAGACATCTCCCTCTTCGTCTCTAATTAAATTAATAATTCTTGAAAACTATTAATTAACTTTTTTTACTTTCCCAGGTTATTTATGATATTAGACTATACTTTATAACAGGGGGGGGAGGGAATGCAAATCAGTTTAGATACAATGGGCGATTTGCGAGAAAAAAATATCGTAAATTGGAAAAAAAATGAAACTCTAAGCTTAAAACGCGATTTATTTTATGCGAAGTTGCCGGACTGGTCTGAGTCCTGTGGCATATTTATAAATATGGCCGACTGTCATTTTCGGGAATTTTTTGACTTTCTTGTAGGAACCGACCGAATATTCGGTTTCGGCCAAAAAGTAGCCGAAACTTGAGTCTTAAAAAAAAAAAAGGTCAAATGATTTGCACTTGAAGGAGAAAAAATTTTTGTCTCCCTAAAAAAAAAGGTAAAATGATTTTCACGGAGGGGAAAAAAATTTCAAAAAAAAAAAAATATATAAATTTTTTTATAGGAAATACAAGTTTCGGTTACGGTTTCGGCCGAAACTAAGGTTGAGGCCGAATATTCGGTTTCGGCTGAAAATCTTGTTTCGGTCGGACCCTACTTTCTTGTTAAAATATCTCACGTCAGAAATTTTTGATTTTATTTTTAACGTATTCTACGAAAATTAATTGATAAAATAAAAGTTTTTTGTTTTTTTTTTATCTTTATCAGGAGGAGGAATTATTAAATATGTGTGCGTTTCGCGACATTCCCCATAGACTACATGTTAAATTTCAATTTTTTAATAATTAATTACACGATAACCCTGAGTCCGATCTGCTTCAAAAAATTATTTTATACGTATGTGATAGTGATTAATACATATTAAAAAATTAGCTTTTAATATATAAAAGTGCTTTAACGTCAGAACAACCTTAATAGGGAGGGAATTTTCCGGGAGTGGTTTTAGACTATCATTGTTCGGGAAGGCCCTTTTTAAGAGGCACAAAAAATTCCTGAAAGGCCTCTTGGAGAAGGGTCAAGGAGGACAAAGCCCTCCTGGGTAGCCGCGCCTTCAGCGGGCTGCTCTGCTAGTAGTAAATAAACGATTACAGAATAACAATGATTAAAAAAATAGTAATTCATATATTTACGATAGCATAATTACTATTATAGATTAAATAAACATTTAAAATTTTTTAATGTATTTTTTTATTTTTCCCCACTATCAAGTTCCTCAAAATATCATTTATTTGTTTCACAATATTTTATTTATTTATTTATTCTTTTGCAGGCCTCTTTCTACTCGATGGCACTCAAGACGCTGATTTCCGTTTCTACTTTGATTCTTCTAGGTTTGATAGTCGCCTATCATGGATTGGAGGTCCAGGTGAGTACAAACATTCAATTTCTATTTTAATGCATTAAATAAATTTAGCCAATCTTGTTTTAATGATAAAAAATAGAGCTTAATTGTATCAAAGGGAGTCTAGGGGGTCTACGACAGACAGTTCAGCAGAAGAGGAATGAAGTCCTGGAGGGAATGTCTTATTGACAAGCTCCGCCCACTGGACTCTTCTAAAATTCTCCGACCCGCAAGGACCTTATTGGTATAAGTCAGAGAGAGGCATGCCCAATGAAGAGGAGAAGAAATTCATAAAACATCCCCACCCCTTGCTATCGCTCTGTCTCCGTCTCCTCTCTGCCATTTTGGTTGCCTAAACATCAGGCTCTAAAGAGCACATCAATGAATTTCTCCCAACTTTTTGCAATTTCAGATTAAAAAAAAATTAATCATCATAATTTTTAATTAGTCTAAATTATTTATAATGAATTTAAAAATGCTCTACTTATATGAGATACAAATTTAGAGGCCAACCCTACTTGCCCTTAAAACTCTTTTTTTTATCTAATAATAATTGCTCTTCTTTAAGCAAAAACTTTAACGCCAAAGCGTTAACATTTAATCAATAGTGTTAAAAATATGTCATGTCCAGAGGGTGCCTTTAATATTTTAACGCCGTATTTAAGGCATGAAAAATGGCGTCTTTAACCTAAAAAGTAAGGTTATGATTTTGATAACTTTGAGATAAAAGCAACATCACTAAATGTATTTCGAAGTTTACTTGTATCAGGATTCAGATGGAATTGAATGACTTATAATAAAAAATTATTTTATACAAAAAACTTTTTATTTTTCAGGAATTATAACCATGACGACTGGTTTGCGCAAATTTCTCAGTTTCGGTCACCATATTCACCACCACCAGAAATTTGCGCAAACCAGTCTTCATGGTTATAATTCCTGAAAAATAAAAAATTTTTTGTATAAAATAATTTTTTATTATAAGTCATTCAATTCCATCTGAATCCTGATACAAGTAAACTTCGAAATACATTTAGTGAGTTATATAATCTTGTACATCCTCAAAGTCAAATAAAAGCAACATGTTAACGTCGCTGTTAAAACTTTGTATAGTGAATATCATTTGAATATCATTTTTTAACGCTGGTGTTATTACTTTACTTTTTAACACCCAATTTATGATGTTAAATTTTAACTCCTGTTTTTAGAGGATGTTTAATTTTTGTCTCATTTGCCCTATTTCAAACGTGTACACTTAATTATTCATAATTATATCTACATATTCAATTATAATTGACTTATTATTATAAACATCGATTTATACTTTGGAAGGGTCAGTGATTCTAACCTATAGAGATTATCCTGTAGGATTTTGCTCCTTAATTAACTACCCTCCAACAACCAATTTATAATGACAGGGAAATTGGGAAGGGTTTATTACAAATAAGGAAAATTAATAAATACTGTAAAATCATAAAAAAATATTTCTTACAAACAACCTACTCTACTCTGCTCCATCATTTTTGACAAGTTCATATTTCTATTTAACATCAAATAGACATGAGGTGAGCTTAAGGGTCGTTGTGAAATTTTCACCTCTTATTTTTCAACTAAAATTTTATTGCTTTGTTTGAAAAGAGCTGGAATTTTTTTCAAACAACGCACAAATAGACTGTAAATAAGCCAGTCAATATATCATTTAAGATAACAAATTTGCGAGATAAGTTGTTGTTTGATTGGGCGAAAATTGCGTCCCCTAGAATCGAACCAGGACTTCCACGCTTTCGTACGGGGAGGTCATGGTTCGACTCCAGGGGACGCAATTTTTGTCCAACCAAACACAAACTTATCATAAAATTTTATTAATTCAAATTTTAATTTAATTTTATTATTCATTATTCTGAAACACCTCAATTACAGTATTCTAACTTGTTTTGTTTTCTAAAATAGCTGTTCATGATCGATAACTGTGCGGATGACTGGCGGATTGCGATGACATGGCAACGGATCACGCAGATTGTCTTGGAATTAACTATCTGTGCAGTTCATCCGATACCCGGCCAATATTACTTCCTCTGGACCACGAAACTAGCTTACAAGAAGGATAACGTAGGCTCGAAGCTCGTCCCATACGATGTAACCCTATCCCTACCGATGTTCTTACGGCTCTATCTCATCTGTCGTGTGATGCTTTTACATAGTAAATTATTTACGGACGCCTCATCGCGTAGCATTGGTGCTCTCAATCGTATAAATTTCAACACGCGATTTGTGCTCAAGACATTGATGACCATCTGTCCTGGAACTGTACTTCTTGTTTTTATGGTCTCCCTGTGGATTATTGCCAGCTGGACTTTACGTCAGTGTGAACGGTAAGAATTTCGTCGAAAGAAGCCATTTTTATATTCCTCCCTTTTTTTTGGCCCCGAAATTTCCCTGCCTGTAATAATTTTCCGCCATGGTCGCAGCAGCCGCTTTCCGAGCTATAGATCCAATTTTTTTTTCTCTCTGAATACGACTAATGTATTTATATTTTCATCATAATAAAGATGAGAGTATAAATTTAATATCAGGCTGCTTTAATCATCTGCCCATTGAGAAAATCTTTCAAATTTTTCTTTGATATCATTAAAAGAAATTTCTAATTGGACAGATGATAAATTTTAATAATTAAATAAAATTAGAGAAAACAGGGCGATCGTTCGTTTCCTTTATCTTTTAAATTTGCTAATGCGACGAAGGCTACGCTTTGCCAAATGGAAGCTTAAGCTAATGATTATCAAATTTTGACGCCATTCACCTTAATTAGTATTAGAATTTCAAATTCCATGCCCTTTTTTCTCCCCTCTTTTTTTTTATCATGCATGATAGTAGTGTAGCATAACGTGTTCGTCACGTTATGCATGTTATTATTAATTTGGTTAATTTACCCTTATTTTTACCATTTAGAAGACTTTGTTATGTATTAATGTATTCATTTGTTTTCATTCGTTATTTACTGAATGATCTTGATCTTCCTTTGGAACTGATTTGAATAGACCCATGTCAGTTTTCAGAGGGGATTTCTTATTTTAATTTCATATTCATAGTACAAATATGGACACGAATTGATCAGATTTATATATAAATATTTTAATATTTAATATTAATCTGATAATGTCGTTTTCCATTGTTTATTTATTTTGGGCCGTATGGAGTATTCGACTCGTTTGATGTGTGCGCGTGTATTTTGGAACTCCGTATTTGGCTGCTGCTATTCGCCCTCAGATTTATATATATATATTTATATCTATATATTTATATATATATATAAAATCCAAATTAGACGCCTGAAATCCAAGCCCTTCCACAAATTCCACCCCTCCCCCCACCCTTCCACCCTCCCGAAACTTTTTGTTTTCAGTTGATTAATAATGCCCGGGGCTCGTTGTGATTGATTATTTATATCCTTTTTATTAGATATAAATATATATATATATATGTACATATATAATCTCTTGCGACAATTTTTGGAATGTAAAAATTCCAAAAATATTTTTAAGAGTTTATACTACTATATGTATATAAAATTTCCCAATACGCATGGCGATCATACCTTAAATCGGCTTACCATAAATAAAATTTAATATAAATATGAATATAACATAAATTTCTTTTAATAATAATAATAATAATAATCATAATAATAATAATAAATCTTAAAAAAATATTACCTAATAAATAAATAATCAATTTTCAGTTTAATTTAAAGGTAAATAGAGAATGCAAAATTTGATAAAGCTCTTTTAATGACGTTTCATCAATAAGGTAATATTATATAATATATATAGGGCCGGTGCCAGCCTAACATAAAAAAATTTTTTTCATCATATATAATATTAGGAATTTTTTTTAGGGGTGCCAGAATAATTTTGCACAAAGGCTAGCGGCGCCCCTGTATATATTTATTTATTTATTTACTTTATTTTATAAACAGCCTTAGGCTGTTGTTTTTAGAAAGGAGAGAGATAAAACAGTAGTGGGGGGATATAATATTTAATAAGTCATTGCGAAAAGGTATTGAGAGAGTGGATAAATTAAAATTTACTAGACCACCAAGTTTAGCAGTGACGTAACTAATTTGTGCACGTGAGGCAAGCATTAGAACAGCCGCTTAGGGTATAGATTGTACTTCCATTACAACACGTTACATATCTTCATCCCTTAGAATATAATAATACATCACGAGATGCAGTATCTTCACATTTAACATGTTTCAGAAATTAAATAAATCACATTTCGCACCTGAGGCAATTGCCTCACTTGCCAATACCCACGTTACGTCGCTGAAGATTATAAACACAACTGAGCTCGTTTCGTTTTCAGTGCCGGTGCTGTGCATGCAACCGAAGTGGCGCTCATTTACAGACTCAACCCGGGTCAGAATTGATTAGGCCAACCCTAATCTTATCGCTTTTTATTTTTTTTCTTCATGCACGGCTTGTTACTCTCTTATCTTTTATCTCTTCTCTCTCTCTTTCTTTTTCTCTCTCTCTCTCTCTCTTTTCTCTTTCTCTTTATAACTCCTTTTTAATTTTCACTTTTCAAAAAACTTTTTTCTTTTACGAAAACAAAATACATACATAAATACAATATTTCTCGTCTTCTTTAAACTAAATAACCTCTTAAGTGGAATAAAATGCATGTATTGTTTAAAAAAAAAAAGAATATAAAAAATTTCAATCTTATTGATATGTAGAATATTTTAAACTCGATCAATATAAGTTTAAATCAGATAAAAAGTTATAATAACGGCGAAAGTATAATAAATAAAAGACAGTGTTATATTATTACCAAAAGGCTCTTAAGAGGTTTTTGTTTCTCTCTAAATCATCTTTTTTTTTTTACTTTCTTCTCATCTGTTTTCACACATGCTTGGTTTTAATAAACACAAACACAATAAAATTAATTAACTCTTTGAATAATTAAATTTTTAATAAAACACAAAAAAAGGGGGATTATTTTTTATCACCGCAAAAATTTTGCCTCTTTCTTAACGAGGCGCTTTCTAAAATTTTTTAACATAAACGTCTCTCCATAATATTTTTTCAAATTTTAATTATTTTTTTTTTATTAAATTGGACAAATTTATTCAATATGGGCCTTTAGATGATCGCCCTGCGAATTCTAAATTGAAGATTAATTAAATCGTTATAATAATATTATTATTTTATTTTTAATATCAATTTTTATTTTTCTAAATGCATTGATTGTTGTGTCCAAAATTGAGAATTTTTTTTACCAACCAATTTCCTAGTCTCTCTGTTGTCCAATGAATGTTGCTGTTGTGTTTTTCTCTTGCATGCTAATCGGTGTTGGTTGTTTTCACCGTGTTAATTGATATAAAAAACATAACTAATTTAAACTAATATAATATTATATATTATATAAATATATATATTATATTTATTATTTTTATATATTACACAATAATTAATAACCAGCGGTCCTTTTGCCAGCTTTAATTAACCCTAAACGGACAACAAATTTTAAGAATTTTAATCTTGAGAGACTGAGCACTTTTCACATAATAATATTTAAAAAAAAAAAAAAAAACACATTTTGAAATCACTAAAAATTTACAAAAACCCTCACACAAACACTTCTTTAACACTTTTTCTAAATTATCTTTTCTTTTCTCTCTTTTTTTTTTTTAATTTTTATTTCATATAAATTTCTTACTTCTTTTTTCGTTCTCTTCTTTCCGAGTTCGCAAAGGTTCTCTTAAATAAACGTGCGGCAAATGGGCCGCTGGCCAGTCAGAAGGGAACTCTTTTCTCTGGTACTGGAGTCAATTATTTTTTTTCTTTTTTCCGGGCCTTCGTTCACGCTGAGTTTCCCTTCTCTCTATTGCGCTGGGTTGCAGGTACCACGACGAGGAGCATGCCAACTTACTAAACTCGATGTGGCTTATAGCGATCACATTCCTGTGCGTAGGGTACGGCGATATAGTACCCAATACATACTGTGGCCGTGGCATCACACTGATATGCGGCATGATGGTAAGTGATACTTCTCTTGATGCCTACAAATTCTGGAAAGCCATGCCAAGAGAGTCGTTACACCCTAAAATACAGGTATTGTTTGACTATAACACAGTTTCAAGGGGAAGACCAATAATGGAGGATAAAGTAACATAACGAGCCCCATGCATTATACCTTCTTCTTATCCACTCCTTGTTTCAAAATTATAATCACTATTTCAAACAAAAAATAAATAATTAGCACCGCTTTTGGGCATTTGTGTTAATGACAGAAGCGGCCTAAAACAATCCACACATTGACACGAACACACATCAAAACACATTTGGTGCTCCTTTGGCCCAATAATACTTTTGAGGTAAGCACTCACCACGTACAATACAGGTTCCACGATGAGGAACACGCGAATCTGCTGAACGCCATGTGGCTGATTGCCATCACGTTCCTGAGTGTGGGTTTCGGCGACATCGTGCCTAATACTTACTGCGGTCGAGGAATTGCTGTCACTACGGGCATTATGGTGAGATAATCACCAAAAGAAAAAAAATTAATCTATACTTGGGTATGCTATCAATCATGTTTGGAGAATTGCATCATCTTTAGCATAAATTTATTTCTATCATAGCAGCTTCATATAGAGTTTTTTTTTTCTTTTGTTTAATATGCATTTTTTTCTGAATAAAGAAAAGATTGTGCCTAATCACGTGAGTTTTAAAGAAGAGAAAGTAATCCGTGGTGTTCGCTTCTGTCTATATACGTATAATGAAAAAATAATTGTTGTGAATTAATTCTAAACTTCTTTCATCTTGGTTAAAAGGGGAATCTGTTTGCTATACAAATATATTTATTTAAACAATTTTCTTATTGTCCTTTTGATTATCACAGGAATTTTTTTTTAAGTATCAAATGATTATGTAAAATATAAAAATATCAACCAATTTACAATCACTTTCATTAATTCTGTTAACTTTCTCCTACATTTTAGCAAGTAAATTGAAATGAAAAATTTCGTTTGTAAAAAATTTAAAAATATTTTGATATTTTATTTATTTCAAATTTTTCTTTGTTTTTTTTTTGAGGTGCAGTGAGCGCCAAAAGTGCCTGATCTCGATGCCTTGAGCTTAGGCAGCCCAAATGCATAGCGGTCGGAAGATTTGCGTTAAAAGTAGCTTCGCCCCTTCAGTTGCATTAAAAAAGAATATTTATTTATTTTAAAAATATTTATGAATTCTAAAGTATTTTTATATTATTAATAAAATAAAATTTTAAAAATAAAATACAAACGAGAATTCATAAATATTTTGAAAATAAATAAATATTCCTTTTTAATGAAACTGAAGGGGGCGAAGCTACTTTTAACGCAACTCTTCCGACCGCTATGCATTTTGGCTGCCTAAGCTCAAGGCATCGAGATCAGACACTTTTGGCGCTCACTGTACCAGGGACTGATCCCGGTACAGCCATCTCTAAACTACTTGACTAACATAAATACACTTTTATAAAATTTTTAATATAGACTTTAAATTTGATATAGTGGAGGGACGATGCAGCCAAAGAATTAAATAAAATACTTTTATTTAATTATTAATCGTCGACGTTTCGGCCGCAAATCACGATCTTCATCTGGCGACCGAAACGATTAATAATTAAATAAAAATCTTTTATTTAATTTGCCTGATGAAGGTCGTGATTTGCAACCGAAACGTCGACGATTAATTATTACTTGGCTGCTACATCTCATATATCCAATGAATAAATAAAGGGTTTTTTTTTTAATTTGTTTGTTTCGGCATCTAAAGCCATTTAAGCCCCATCCCTGTTTATTTCAAATTATTTGTATTAGATTCAAATGAGATAAATTTTTCTCGCTTGGGACGGGAAGCGAACCCGGGACCCAAGGCACGAGTAGCTTCTCTCTGAGCCACGGGTCACGGGGTAAAATAAATTTTGTTTCTAAACAAATTTGTCCGATTCTCATTTAAATTTTTTTTTTCTAAAGAACTGCGGTTTCTTTGATTAGCTAAATATTTTGTATTATATTACAAGTCCTTTGAGTAAGAGATTCTATTGAAAAATTACGCAAAACTTTTTTTCAACCATCTCGACAATGCTTTTTTGTTAGAGACATTTTGAGTATATTTAAATATAATACTTTGTAAGGTTTTGAAAAAAAAAAAAAAAAAAAAAAAAAGAGAAAAGTTAATGTCAAATTAATGATCTCCGAAGGGAGAGATGATTCTCTTTTTAATTAACGTGTTATTTACTATAAAAATAAAAGATTATAATAATAAAAGCTTTCACTAAAGTGCTAATAACTTCTGGAATGGAAAAACTTATCAAAATATTAATTGAAAAATAAGTTGTGAGATAAAATTATTTATTATTAATCATTGGAAAGTATTGCTGCATAAATGCGATTTTTTTTATATCTCGTAAAAGCATATGCATAATAGAAATTGATAAATCACTCTGACCGTCTTTTATTTATGTATATTAAAATCTTGCCTCCCTTTAACTACGCCCTCTTTTGAATAATATAAAAATTAGCAATTTTTTTTTTTTATTTAAACTTGAAACCGTTTAGAGATCGATGTTTATGTTTTAGCACATTGTGATTTAGTGACGTTTTATCAGGTGCCACTCAATATAACGATCAGCTGACATAAACATAACCTGGAAATTGTACTTTAGGAATATATAGCACGCAATTCATTTAAATATTCTATATTTTTAATTCAGTTATATAAAAATAGTTTCCCTAATACACCACTGAGCGATTGACGGTTTTTATTTTATATGTGACATTGAATTATTAATATAATATAAAATTCCGTTTGAAAATTTAATGTTTACACCACCCGTTAATCAGGTACTTTAGATAAAGATTTAAAGAAAAAATATATTTTTATTTGTAGAGTGACTCCGAGTTATCCGAACTAAGTCTGGCATTTCTTCTAACTCTTATCCAGTTCTATATCGAGTGTTAGAGTATTAGTTTATATTTACTAAATTTCCTATATTTCTGGAGCAATTAAAAAGCAAACGTGTGGACCTCCGCCAGGAACGTAGTTCCTCACGTCTTTTCTTCAAATCCAAATATAATTTAATATCAATATTATTTTTTCTACTAGCCGGGCCGATGATGGCCTGATTTTTGAAGGGTTAAGGCTGGCATGAAAGGCTTGGGTAATTCTTGGTCCCATTCACATACAAGAAGTCAACCCCGGAGTGTAAATTTGATATATAATATTATATATTGAAAAATTTTGCATATCTAACCCCGTTTAAAGTCATGTAACAAAAAACAGCAGTAACAAAAATACGTTACAGCACCCGAGCGCCGGCGGAGGAAGGCAAGGCCACGCCCCCCCCCCACCAGCTTTAGAGAATTCTCTTTCTCTTTAACTCTTTCTATATTATTAAAAAAAAAAAAGAATTATTTGTTTTAAAAATTAATAAATCTTTTCTTTTTTAAATAATATAGAAACAGTTAAAGAGAAAGAAAATTCTCTAAAGCTGGTGCCCCCCCCCACCAGGGGGGCGTGGCCTTGCCTTCCTCCGCCGGCGCTCGGGCGCTGTAACGTATTTTTGTTACTGCTGTTTTTTGTTACATGACGTTTCCTTAGTCCTCAAATAACGGGGTTAGAAATGCAAAATTTTTCTATATATAATATTATATATCAAATTTACACTCCGGGTTGATTTCTTGTATGTGAATGGGACCAAGAATTACCCAAGCCTTTCATGCCAGCCTTAACCCTTCAAAAATCAGGCCATCATCGACCCGGCTAGTAGAAAAAAAAGACACAGGATATAATATTAATTTAATTTGTAAACCAGAATACTACCCTACACTTAAACAAATTATATTATTTTTTTTTTACAGTGTGAAGTTTATGGCTGGGGTACTAAATACTAAACTAAATTACCACTGGGAAATTGGCTGAACAAATTTCAATGTATTTTCTACTAGGTTGCTTTAAACTTTTTGTAGGACGTCTATGTCCCTCTGGGAGTCAAAGGGTTAAATGGGTCATGAAAAAAAATAAAGTTGAAATACATTTGAAATTTTTACACATCAAATTCGAAATCTTTAAATAATTAAAAAAAAAAAAAAAAAATTAAATAAGGGAGCGTACAAGTATTACGTAACGCAATTTGGGGGGAGGGGATTGAACAACGCGATACGTAACTGGTATTTTAGCGACTTTCCGGTACTTTTAGATAAAAATGGCCACTTGAGCGTTACGTAACGTCCAGGGGGGGGGGTCCAGAAAAATGTTACGGCGCGTTACATGGGCGAGGGGGGGTCAAAAATCTTCAAAAATTGCGTTACGTAATACTTGTACGTTCCCTAACACAATAATAATAAAAAATTTTATTATGAGAGTATTTAATTATAGACCACATTTTGTTTATTAATTATTTATTAAAAATATAAATACTGTACAAAGTTTCGACTCGTTATTCTGCAGTCGTTTTCAAATACTGTGCACTTGCTCCGACTCAAGTGAATTAAGGGATTATTAAATAAACCAAGTGACTTGTTTCGCGGAAAGTGCACAGTACTTGAAAACGACTGTAGAATAAGCAGTCGAAAAGTTGTACAGTATTTATATTTTTAATAAATAATTAATACAAAATGTGGTCTATAATTAAAAACTCCCATAATAGTAATAATACAAACCATAAAAGCTTTAATGAACACATTCGTGATAAATAAAATTTTTATAGGAATTAATAAATAAAACAAATCTTTGAAAATTTATTTAAATTCCATTTTAAATTGAATTCTGTCTGTTAGTTTGCAGATGGCAATTTTTTTTTTTTTTTTTAAATCTATAATAATAGTTTTAACAATTTTTATTTTTGATTTCTCAAATTTGCTTACTTATGAGTCAGTCGATTGACCTTTTATCTGGCAAAAGTATTTATTTTCTTCTATATTGTGTTTATATTTATGCGTCATATTGGACGTCATATTTAAGGTATTTATTTGTGCGTATCTCATTAAAATTCTTCAATTTTTTAAATAAACACTATAATGAAATCACGTGACTATGATATTGAGAGAGTGCAGATTATACTATTTACTGTATAAAAAAAATTTTTATTAAACACTATATGCAATATCTGCTGAAGGCGGACGGCTCTTGCTCTCTCTCTCTCTCTTCCCCCCCCACTCTCCCTCGTCAGTCATATATACAGAATACACTCAGGGGCTCACTTCTAGTGAGTACGTGGATGGCGACCACGAGTTACCCGAGCTAAGGCTGGCATTTCTTTCTTTTCTTTATGACAGCCTTTTTTTTCCTTTTTCATAAGAATCGTCAGGCCGTGAGACATATCGGCTTGCTTTTCTCTCGATCTTATTTCTTTATAAATTAATTTTGAAAAACATATAACCAAGTATTTATTAATTTAAATAAGCGAAAAATGTAGCTACCGCCGGGAGTCGCACCACGGATCTGTCGATTTACGCTCAACATGCCCTACTACTGGGCCACAGTACCGCACTCGCTTATTTAAATTTGATAGATCTCTAAGATAAGCGAGTGCGGTACTGTGGTCCAGTAGTAGGGCATGTTGAGCGTAAATCGACAGATCCGTGGTGCGACTCCTGGCGGTACCTACATTTTACGCTTATTTAAATTAATAAATACTTGGTTATATGTTTTTCATAATTACTTCATGGACCAACACATGATATATATAATTTTTTATGAATTAATTTTGCCGACCCCACATAGGGATAAGGCCAAGATAGAATAAGAAGAGTGATGTAGACCGAATGGTAATACATGATTCTAGAAAAATTTGATACATGTGGGGCTAGTTTTATTAGATTATCTGATTTGACCGATTGTTCTACAAGCAGATACGATATTTAACTGAATTATCATAATAATAATTTTTTTAACAATAAAAAATGTACTGGATTTTTTTTCTCCTGAGTAGCCTATATATATTATTAAATATAATATTTTTTTCTCGATCTTTGTTTCTTTTAAACATATTTTTAATTATTAAAAATTAATATAGATCCGTCTCTCCTGAAATCACTTCTAATTTACTCCAAATTTTAATGTGCTATTCTACGTATTTACAAATGTAAATATTTTCACATGACTTTGAGACCCGTACTAAATTAAAAGAACAAAAAAGTCGTTGTTCTCTGTTATAAAAACGTCAAAAATTCGCTCTAAATAAATATTATATTCGGTGATTTCGCATTTCAACACGACCAGCTTAGATGATATAAACCTTAAGAATAAACTTTTTTTTATTACTTTGACCTAAAATCTTGTTTTACTTTTGCGGACATTTTCTTTTAAACATTAGAGAATATTCCCTTGGAACATTTATAAAAAAAAAAAAAAAAAAAAAAAAAAAAAAACTTTTAATTACTTGTAAATAATACCCTATAAAAACTTTGAATATAAATTAACATCACATAAACTAGCTGTATAGTCCTCTCTTGGTAACCTCTGCAGATATACTTAAAATCCAAAATCTTCAGATGGCTTAAAATAAAGTGTGAGTTCATCTTAAGGTGCGCGTCTCGGGGTGATAATTTTGGGAGATTCCAGTGGCCACAATTTTGAAGCTATCGACCTCAAATTTTTTTAAAATTATAGCTATTTAAAATATCTACATTTTATAGAAGCCCTTTTTTTTGATTTTCGAAAAAATAAATTTTTTTTTTTAGATTAATCGCATCAAATAAAAGATATTTTTAAAAAATCCGCTCTATATTTTATAGATAATTAAATTAGTAACCATTGTGTTAAAAAATAATTAATTTTCTACCCTTAATTAATTAGCTGGAATCTTTCCAATGAAATGGAATAAATCCCTTGTATTCCTATGGGACAAACTAACGCCATCTCTTGCCGCCTCGAGTAACTCGGTAGTCAATCGTGTTCTAACGGCTTTTCGAGACGCGCACCTTAAGTGATAGTTTTCACGTTAAACCAAAGTGACTCTTAAGTTGTCTATCTACCAGGCGTTCTCATTGAAAATAATACATTTTAAAATTTAATTTCTTTTATAAAAAATGTAAACTTGTAGTCGTTGACTCTAGTTGACCTGGAGCGGCAAAATATTTGCTTGCTCCTCCAGTGGATTTTTATAGCACTAACCTTTAGTTGCAGAATTAATGATCGTAATGTATTAATTTTTTAATATACAATAACTTAACGGTACTAAAATATAATTTAATATTGTATTATCTCGTTGTGTAGTTTTTTTTTTTTTTTTTTAGGTACATCGCTCACGAAAAATCGACATAATTAAATTTTATTCCATATTTTTTTCACTTAAATATATATGAAAACTGACTGTAGTCTCCCAGGAACTCCTGTTTCGAACACCATTTTAGCCTTCCTAAAGTTAGTGCTTACACTACTTTAGATCTGACTGTAAAGGCGTCCATTTAACCCTTTGGTCAAAGAATCGAAACTAATAAATGCATCTGCTTGTACCATTGAACCAATTGTTTTTTCTCAAACGTCTGTTGCACATCTCTTTTCAAATGGCACATCAGCATGTCTATTCATCCATTGTATATTTTTTTGATACAGTTTAAAAGATATTACTTAATAATTATTAATCCAATTATTATGATATAAAAACTGTAAATGAAATAGAAGAGAGAAAAGTTCGTTAATATTCCGGACAAGAGTTGTGCCCTAACTCAGGTAGGGTTTTTGTGATTCTAATCAATTTCGCTGTTCCCTTGAGAGTAATATGAAGCCTTTTAGAGATCTTCCTTAAGTATCTAAAAAAAAACATCAATAACATCCACAACAATTGAAAATATTCCTATTAGTGCTCTCTTATCAATTAGAGAATACTAAATTCAAAATTGAGAAAATAAGAATTATGGCAATTAATGTCAAGATTTTACTCATTTTTTTTTTTTTTGTGAAAAATTTTTATTAATTTTTTTTTTAAATTAATATTTTTTTTTTTTACTATGTCTTAATTTGTAAATTGTTCTATTTAAAATTATTAGTTAACGAGGAGTTTACTTTCAACACCTCGTCTGTCATTGAACTATTTTATTCATTTTTTTTTTTCTTAATTTATTAAATTAATTTGGGAGGTAAAGTTTCCATACTTAATCTTAAACTGTTTAAGATATAACCAGAATTTAAAAAATTATTTATCCTAATTTTTCACCCATAAAAAATTGAAAATCCATAATGAATTTAATTCATTAAAAAAAAAAAAAAAAACGAATGGGTTCGTGGACCCTCACCAGGAACGTCTTTTCTTCCACTCGGAATATAATATGAATATTATTTAAAAAAGAACTATATATTTTTAAATAAAAAAAAACATTTTTTTAAATAAATAATTTTTTTCTTTTTTAAATAATAAAGAGAGAAAGATAATTCTCTAAAGCTGGTGGGGGGTAGACGTGGCCAGGGGCGCCGGAACGAATTTGGATCAGGATGGGGGCAACCTACTTTCAAAAAAAAAAGAAAAATAAAATAAAAAAATAAATATTTCCTCAAATGTAAAAATATCTATTATCCTTCAAATAGGTTATAGCCAAAAAAGATCTTTAATAAAATCATTAGCAAATAATTAATAAATAAAATCCCTAGTAAATTTTTAAAAATTTTCATTTTTAGTATTTGAAAGAAATAAATATTTTTAATTTTCTTTATTTTTTTTTTTTTAGGGGATAAAGTCTCAAGTTTTCATGTTATCTAAATTTTATTATTGTAATTCCATATAAATTAAATGAAAAAAGACATTTTGCCCCACTCTGCCCCCCTCCTATAGGATGCCAGGAAGGGGCAATGTACCCTTGCCCCTCCCAGTTCCGGCGCCTATGGTCGTGGCCTCGCTTTCCTTCCCCGGCGCTGTAACGCATTTTTGTTACTGCTGCTTTTTGTTACGTGACGTTTTCTTTTATAGTAAGCCGCGTAAAAGAACTTGGTTCCAAAAAATACTTAAAATGCATAACCTATTTGAGTTTGAAATATAAGAGGCATACCCTGAAAACGATTTAGGGAATGCAATAAAAAAAAAAATTGATATTTTCGGTTCCTGTCTTTAGATTTTTTTTGGATTAAATTTTAAATTTTTTTTATACCTAAGAGGCTTGCTTATTTTGTCTACCAGATCATTTATTGAATATAATAATTATAAGTGTGATAATTGTGAGTGATTGAAATAACATAGTGTGATTGATCAGAATGTGTGCTGACTAATATGTACTGGTGACAGGGTGCTGGGTGTACTGCATTGCTGGTAGCCGTCGTCTCTCGTAAGCTGGAGCTTACCAGGGCTGAAAAACACGTGCATAACTTCATGATGGACACTCAGCTCACCAAAAGGGTGAGTAAGCCAATCTCCAAATATTTTACTATTATGATATTTTGAGCAGGCATTGTTACCACTCACCTCTAAAAAAATTTTTACCGCCCGCTTGTTGGATTTAATAAATATTAATTACATGAATTTTCTTCTGGGACCAAAACGTGCGTGATATATATATAATTTCATACCTGATTAATTAGTATTTTATAAATAGACATTTCAAGAATATCAAGTTTAATGTGTTATATTTATTTATCCTTAAACTATATATTTATTTCTTTTTTGATCCAGTCCTTGTCCATAGTCACAGGAGAATAAGCAGGTGCAGCCAAAAATAAAAGCCTCCAATTTATTACAATTCAACGAGACGTTTCGAATGAATTTTATTGACCCATTTTCAGTCCTTCGAAATTGATCAACTCCGGGAATTTAACAATTTTGAAGGACTGAAAATGGGTCAATAAAATTCACCCAAAACGTCTCGTTGAATTGTAACAAATCGGAGGTTTTTATTTTTGGCTGCACTGGCTTCATTGATTAACTTGTCCATAAATAGTATAAATAAATTCTTCTTAAGTGGTGCTTAAGTTGGTTTAATTGAGAAAAAACGGTAAATTTTCAATAAATAAAAGGTTTTATTTCCAAATATTTCGAAAACCTATTGGTCCCTCGTCAATGGATTTCATCTCTTTGACCACGTATGCTCTTACAATTAACATGCTTGGAAGCGACCATGCTGCTCGTCTGTTAGTTATTTTGATAATTACAATAATTATTTTGATCATTTGATGATTGCCAGACGGGCAACATGGTCGCTTTCACTGTAGGAGACTCTGAAATATTTAGAAATAACACCTTTAATTTTTTATTAAAAATTTACTGAAAATTTAGCGTTTTTTTCTCAAATATAAATAAATATCAAGTCTTTTTATTTTTATTTCAACCCGAAACTTTTAATTTAAAATGCGGAAAATGCACAATAATTTTCTTTAAAATTAAAATTGTGAATGTGATTTTAAAGATCTTTTATTTGAGAAGAATGAAATGAAAAGATACTGTCTTTATTTATTAAATTTTAGCAACAATTAATAAAATTTCCTCTATTTTAATTTGATTTTCTGAAAATTAAAATTTTATAACAATTTATGAAAATTTTTGTAATTTTTATAAATAAAAAATCAGCTAGGGTAAATTCAGCACACACTTTCTCTTACCATCGGTAATTAAAAGTTGTGTTCTGTGCTTGTCTCACAGATTTTTTGTGTCGACATATATTTAGTTTCCGCTGATATATTATAATATATAAAATATAATAATAATTCAAGATGTAAAATTTATAAACATGCGAAATATTTATATTTTGTTACCATTTCTCCTATCTTTCCAATGAAGAACAACAGTAAAGTGGTCTTCATAAGATTTCAAGGGCAAAATGAGAATATACATTTTATAGAGCATCTAAAAAATAATTGATTTATGAATTTTAATCAAAATCTGGAGCGAATTTAGAGCAAATCGAAAAATACTGAAAAAGTACATTAGTAAAGTACTAGTACTTTTTGGCCGATTTTGTTCAAAAGCTTATTTTCACGCCTGATCGGAGTGCCTAACTTAAATATAAAATTTCAGCCTTGTAGCTCAATTCCTTCATGATTTAAATTGAACACAGACAGACCATTTTGCGGGACCCACTTTTTTGGAGGACTTGAAAACATGTATTTCCATCAAAATCTCGAGATACAATTTTTGACATGAATCCAATACTTTCTATATATTACATATATAAGCAAGAGAAAGTAAAAATATGTTATTCTAATTTTTTCCACCTTCAGCTTGGAGCAAATAAAGCACTTTGTATAAATGAATGAATAAAAAGTTGCGTTGAATTTTGAACAAGTCACAAATTTAATTTTAAAACAGATTTCATACCTATTTTTGAGTCGAGGTTAGAATATGGATTGGGCAATTAGTTTCAGCCCTTCGTATTGTATATTTATCATGAAAAATAGTAACAAGGGTAGACAAATAACTCGGAAGCGAAATTCTAAGAAGCTAAAATAATTGTTATTTTTTTTGCCTCACCTGTAAGTAGAAATGTCGAAAATTTTAATCTTTTATTCATTCACTCCTTACTACTTGTTCAGTTCATCCATAAAGAACAGTATCAAGCAAAAATATATACATCTATTAATAGAGAAAAAAAAAATCCTTTCAAGAGATGAATAAAAGAAAATGGTAATAAATTGAATCTACTTTATTTTGAAGTTGATTCATTTAATCGAATTTTACATTTTTTTTTTTTTTTAAATTAATCGATACTTTTAAATTATGAAATCTTGGCATTCGATATCTCGAAATAGAATTTGATTTATTCCTCTTAGTCCTTTTAATTTAAGCATAAAATATTAATATAATACCGATCGACTTTGCACATGAGCCATTCAGGTATTACGAAAGCAAATTTCGGCTGCTTCTCTTTGTTAATAATAATAAGCAAATTAGCAACTCCCTCCCCCCGTCTTGGTTATGTGAAGATTTCATTTTTTTTTTTTTAAACGAAAAAATGCCTTTTTTCTATTTAAAGATGTTTACATAAGCAACTGATTAACCCCTCCTCCTTGACAATAAAAATAAGCAAATGTGATATTTATTCCTACCTAAGGGGCTTATGTAAGACTTGAACTTCCCGTGGTATCATTATAAATTCCTTTAATGTCAAACTTATCCTGTTTTCTTTTCTAAATAATTTACTAATAATGTCAAAAAGTAGAAAATATATTTTTATATCGGAAACTGTAAAAATATTCATTGTTATTTTAGATTAATTTAATAATTAGTAGTGATTATTATCTCACTCAAGAAAATATGTAAAAAATATGGTCGCACAGCACACCTACTGCGCTGTCACGCCAGATTTTTTTGTGTCGATATAGTATATTTAGTTTCCCATAGCACCTTAGTTGCAAACTTGATCATAGATGGCGCTGAGGCACGAATGCTTCCATTAAAAATAAATTGATTTATATGTTGAGTGTTTCAAATAAACTATGGTTATTTTACAAAATTCACACTACCAAATCCTAACTAAATAGCTACAGGAAAATTTTTTTTTAAATGTATAAAAAGTTCCAAAGGGTATGTGATTCGAAATTAACATGTAAAGGATTTAACATTGCCTATGATAGGAACAGCCGAAAAATACGTTTGAAATACACAACGTTTTATATAGATAAAAATCTGAAATACGAAATCAGTAAAGTGTACTTTAAACTCGTTTTAAGAAAAAATTATTAATATACTTTTTAAAGAGTATCTAAAAAATGGTTGATTTATGATTTAATAGGAGAATTAAATTCACAAGGTTTACTGTTTCAATAATATATTAATTTGATATTAACACTTTATACGTATTTCGACACCATATGTGTCATCTTCAGAAGCGAATTACATACCCAGTATTTTATTTATATAGACCCAAGTATTACATACCCAGTATGTAATTCGCTTCTGAAGATGACACATATGGTGTCGAAATACGTATAAAGTGTTAATATCAAATTAATATATTTATTGAAACAGAAAACCTTGTGAATTTAATTCTCCTATTAAAGCATAATGTTTCAACTAGAGCCAACGGTTACCAGTTTGAAATTAGTTGATTTATGAATTTTAATCAAAATCATTAGAGCCGATTTTGAGAAATTCAAAAAAAAACTGAAAAAGGACTTATATAAAGTACTAGTACTTTTTGGTCGATTTTGTTCAAAAGCTTACTTTAACTGTCCGAGAGGGTATTTAACTTAAATATAAAATTTCAACCTCGTAGCCCATTTCCTTGATGCTTAAAATCGTTACACACCCACAGACCAATTTGCGGGATCCACTTTTTTAGACACAAGAGTTGATTTATTAACTAGTTTTCGAGCGATAAATGTATCAAGTCTAGTCGCGTCGATAGCTGTTTATTACTTGTTCGCAATGCGCAGGAAAATGCCAATTTACCGACCTTCGGCGCTTGTAAACGAGCCGACCCTCCCCACCGGTAAAGAAGTTTCACTTCAAAAATTATATGATTTTTTTATTTTCTAAATCAATAACAGTCTTATTTAACAATCGATTAGTTTCAAATCGAAACCAAAGAAATTTTGATTGTTTAATTAATTTATAGAAATAAAATTGTTTTAATTGTCACAATTGAATATTCTATCTTAAAAAAAAAAAAAATTGAAATTCTCACAAAGCTGAAACACAAATTGAATGAATTATATTAGTCCTTTATTAATTTTAATGACCATTCTTAATTAGATAATGTCTATAACTAGAGCTCATTAGATTGGTTTATTCATTCAATTTCTATTAACTGTCTTAAATTACATTTTCTCTGTAATCATATTTTGGAGAGAAATATCGATTAAAATGATTGAACAATTTATATACTGACCTGATCATAAATAAATAACTTTTCCTTCTTATTTTTTTTTTTTAATTAAAATTTTACAATTTTTATTTATTTATTTATTTTTTATTATTAACTAATCAAATGAATTTGTTATTAATAATTAGAATGAATTATTTTGTGATATATTCGAGTTAGAATGATTTCGCTCAGGGGCCCACGTCTTGTGGGTACGTGGATGGCGACCACGAGCTGCCCGAGCTGGGACAGTCTTTCTGTTCTTTGTATGTCTGTCTCTTCCTTCCTTTTTTCAACAGGCTTCAGTCAGACCGTCCCTCCGGAAATACCATATATTTTGCCCGATTGACTCTAGTTTTAGAGATATAGAGAAAATAAAAGCTAATAATTTTACCAGGGGCGTATATAGAAATATTTTTCAGCCCTCCGAATTTTTTTTTTTTTTTTTTTACTTTGTTTTCCGTCCTGGAACATTTTTTTCCCCCCTCCCGTGAAAATTATTTATTTTTTTTTTTTAAAAAGACGAAATTTTTGCCGCCCTTCAGATTTTTTTCCCGCACCGGAAAATTTTTTTTCGCGCTGCAGAACATTTTTGTTTTTCCTCTTCCGTGGAAATTATTTTACCTTTTTTTTTTTTTTTTTAGAAAGTCAAAATTTTTGCCACCCTGCGAACAATTTTCCAAACCTTCCATGGATACCATTTTACTTTTTTTTTTTAAATTTCGCTATGCCGAAAAATATTTTTTTTTTTAATTATAATGTTGCGGGGCCCATAGGCGAACGCCTACTCCGCCTAATGGGTAATCCGGCACTGCCGAGGGCGCCCGAGGCATGCCCAGTACAGTGAGGGTCAATATTAAGCCCCACCCATACGTTTTCTACTTGTGATTATTTCATTGTTTTTATAAAAGAAAATGAAAATATTTATTGGAAATTTTCTAGGTTTGAACCATGAAAGTTTCCATTAAAAATATAATATTTTTTTAAAAACAATGAAATAATCACAAGTAAAAAATGCAGGGGTGGGACTTAATATTGTCTCTCACTGTACATTCTCGAACCGCTGGTTGCTGCACACACTTGGCCCCCCTATGTTTCGGCCAGAGTGTACAGTACTTTAGGCATTAGGTTTATTTTTTTTTTTATGATAAGGATAGAAAAAGCGAATTCTCAATTCTAATTTTTTACTTCGAAAAAAAAATTCTTCTATAAACGATTTTCATTTTTATTTATTTATTTTTTTTTATCGAAAATAACAAAATAACAAATGATGTTTTTCCGAATTTTTTTTCGGATAAGCCCACCATAATAAATGTCTTTTGTTAGAAAATTCAAAACAAATCTGAGTCTTTATTAGTTATTCAGATCATTTGCAGCAATGTTTTGTCACATTTCCACTTGGAATCCTCCCCCCCCCACCCCCACCCCACATCCCTTCCTAGATGTCAAACTCCTTTGGTTCTAGTCGGAGCATGAAGAGCTCTCGTCCTTTGATTTGCTTTCAAACAAAAGGATCTTAACGTGTTAGCTGCCTGTCTACTTCTATGTTCTCATCAACTTGCAAAATACACTTTTTATTCAGGTGAATTATTTTCAATTAAATTTTAAATTTATATTAAATTCATCTTAAATTGTATTCAATAAGATATTAAAACGAGTTCGATATTTTTATCATTAATTAATAATTTAATCTTATAATATTATGCACATCAGCCACTACAGTGCGGAAAAAACCCAAAAAGCTGACCAAAATTCGAAATCTTGGGCTTTTTGGGGTCGATGATTACGAACTTGAGGTCAAAATTACAAAATCTTAGGCCATTTAGACTTTCACTTTTCACTCTCTTTTTATAAATATTAATACACAAGTGATAAATTGATGCTCAGGGGCCCACATTTTGTGGGTACGTGGATGGCGACCACGAGCTACCCGAGCTGGGACTGACAGTACTTCTGTTCTTTGCATGTTAGTCTCTTCCCTTCTATATTTTCAACAGGCGTTAGACCGTGCGACGGGCCGGCCTGTTCTATTCCTTCCCGGTCGCAAAAACCCCCACCTCCTCCGCCGATCCCGGCAAAGAAGACACAATTCATATTGAATTAATTTTAAAGAAAATTAGATGATGGATTGAGCATTTATTTTTTTTTCACCCACTGCTGATCGCACCCCCCCGCCCCACTTTAATTCCTAAACAAAGTGTTTTTTTATTAATGAAAACAACTGAGAGAGCTTCAATAAATATTATATACTTGATTATAATATTAATTAAATTTTAAATATTAAAAATTTATTTAAAAAAAAATTGTTCATTTCAATCCTCTTGATCTACATTTTTTTAAATAAATATATATAAAAAAAAAAAAAAAATGTTGAAGAAATTTCTTATTATCTTTTTATATTAAATATAATAAAAGTAAACCTCGACCAACACAACCTACAGGATTATTTTTTTCCTGCATTACTTCAATAATATTAAAATGTAAAATTAGATATGTAAATACACAAATGTAATCGGCTTAAGACGGATTAGTCATTTAATATTTCTTAAAAAAAAAAAAATAAAATAAAATAAACATTATTTTTTAATATTTAAACATAATAAATAAAACTATTAATTTTTTTTTTAATTCTTCAACTCTTTATATAAAAATTTTATAATTTGCTCAGTCTATGCCGTAGCTAGGAGTTCAAACCCCTCCGAAAGTTCAAAAAAAAAGAAAGGTGCAAATTTGTTACATTCTTCGCCTTGAAACTATGCAACCATTATTTCTTTTCTTTGTGCCCTTCCGAAATGCTACGCCTTTGTTACTCGGAACTGAACTTGGGATCATGAAACAATTATAAAAGTTTAACAAATTTGTGAGTATGTTTATTTGTTAGTGGACTAAACGTCCCATGCCCCTCGGGAATCAAACCCAGGATCTGGTTCAAAGGGTACCACACCTATTCTCCGGAAAGGCTGGAGATCCTGGGTTCTATTTCCGGGGACGACCAACAAATAAAACATACAAATTTGTTAAATATAGTCAAGTCCGAATCAAGGTATTTATTGAATATTAATTATATAGATTTCAAAAAATATTTAATTATAAAAGTTTTTATTGGAGCGTGTAATGTGGTAACAAGAGCTTTGCCTTATAATATTACAATTTTCAGATTTAATTGATTAATTTTTTTTTTCTGATGAACAAATAGTTAAAGAATGCCGCTGCCAACGTTTTACGGGAAACATGGCTTATTTACAAACATACCCGGTTGGTGAAACGAGTTAATCCTGGCCGGGTGCGCACTCACCAACGTAAATTTCTCCTTGCCATCTATGCGTAAGTACTTCATCTTTTTGCTTCTCAAAATTTTGTCCAAAGTGAATTGTTTATTATAAATGAAGAGTCTCCCAAATAATGAAACCATCCTCGACTCTTGATGTTTCAAAAATCAGATTCTCACCGGTGCGCGTCTCTGGGTGCTAATTTTGGGAGATTCCAGCGGCCACAATTTTGAAGCTATTGACCTCAATTTTTTTTTTTTAATTAAAGCTATTTAAAATATCTACAACTTATAGAAGCCCTTTTTTTGATTTTCAAAAAAATAAAAATTTTTTTTTAGATTAATCGCATTAAATAAAAGATATTAAAAAAAATCCCCTCTATATCTTATAGATAATTAGATTAGTAATCATTGTGTTAAAAAATAATTAATTTTTTACCCTTAATTAATTAGCTGGAATCTTTCAATTGAAATGGAATAAATCCCTTGTATCACTATGGGACAAACTAACGCCATCTCTTGCCGCCTAGAGTAACTCGGTAGTGAATCGTGTTCTAACTCGAGACGCGCGCCTTAAACAAAATTTTATAATATTCATATATCTTTTATTTATTTTTTTCAGTTTAAGGAAGGTTAAGATGGACCAACGTAAACTGATGGATAACGCAAACACGATTACTGATATGGCAAAAGTAAGAATAATTTACTTAATCTTGTTTTGAAAATTTCTTTAAAAAAAATTCTCAACTTCTAGAATCGAACCCGAGTCGAATAATTAGTCCGCTAACCCGGACACCCAAGACGGGTGCGATTCCTGGTCTCGAGGAGATTTTTTCTTTATATACTTAATAAATCAAAATTATATTTAAATTTAGATAAAAAAAATTATTTTACAACATCACAATTAAAAGTTAATGGTATACTAATAGAGTATTTCTGTTACAGACGCAGAACACTGTCTACGAGATCGTCTCCGATATGAGCACTCGACAGGATTCTCTGGAAGAGCGACTCTCAAGTGTCGAGGAGAAATTAGTCACAATCCACGAGGCAGTTGAACTTTTGCCCGACTTAATAGCTAGGTAATCCCACGATCCCAACTCTCGTCTTTAATCCTATCATTTTACATCTCTAACCATCCATTTTCATCCATCATTCCATTTTATAAAATAAATAATTTATAACAGAGCATTCTTTTATTTTTCATTAAAATAAGATAAGTATAAAGATCCAGTACTCAACTGGAAATAAAATAAAATCCGCAAAATAAATTTGTATCATATAAAAAGTGTTTTTGTACTTCAACTATTTCTTTTTATAAGAAAAATTTAAGGGAAAATTTATTTGAGTTGGCTATTTGAAAAATATATTCTTTAGAAATAATTTTATTAAGTGAGATTGGTGGAAAGAAAATCAACATAAGGAACTTCCTTATATTATACAGGGTCATCGAAAAAGGTGGACGGGATTTCGAAGAGTAATAAAAACCGTAATACAAATGGTATAATATTTATTTATACATCAAAAGACACAGAAAATCTTAAACTTTTTTATGTACTCTAAAAAAGTTTCGATGTGTGCTCCCCCGTCGCACGACAGACATCTAGCCGATAATCAATCTCCCGCCACGTGTTTTGAAGCATTGCAGGAGTCACAGTTGCAATGTCTGCGTAAATTCTTTCTTGCAGATGCTGAAGATCATGAATTTTTTCCTCATAAACGATGTTCTTAACGTAGCCCCAAAAGAAAAAATCCAAAGGCGTCAAATCAGAACTTCTAGGCGGCCACAAAACAGGACCATTCCTCCCAAGGCCGCCTAGAAGTTCTGATTTGACGCCTTTGGATTTTTTCTTTTGGGGCTACGTTAAGAACATCGTTTATGAGGAAAAATTCGTGATCTTCAGCATCTGAAAGAAAGAATTTACGCAGCCATTGCAACTGTGACTCCTGCAATGCTTCAAAACACGTGGCGGGAGATTGATTGTCTGCCCCCCCCCCCCCCCCCCCCCCCAAACCCTCGTGCGAGGGGGGAAGCAGACATCGAAACTTTTTAGAGTACATTAAAAAGTTTAAGATTTTCTGTGTCTTTTGATGTATAAATAAATAATCTACCATTTGTATTATGGTTTTTATTACTCTTCGAAATCCCGTCCACCTTTTTTGATGACCCTGTATTTGTTCAAATATCTCGACCAGCCTATCAGCGCAGGATGTAATCCTTTGATATTAAAAACTTCTTTTAGAGACGAGGGGATGGTGGATGCTCAGGCCAAGGGGAGGGTAAAGGGGGTAATTACCTCCCCCCCCCCGAGATTTGAGAAAAATTTTTTTTTTTTTTTGGGAAAAAAATTGTCAGCTGATGCTGGATGGGCAGACGTTAGGACGGTCGAAATATCTGCACAAATATATGGTAAAGAGTTTCCTTATACAGGTTGAGTCACAGAAAACTGACGTTTTTCTGGAAAGCATAGCTCTGTAGATTTTTCAAAATAAAAAAAATTATTTGCATAGAATCAACTAGGGTCCGACCGAAACAAGATTTTCAACCGAAACCGAATATTCGGCCTCAATCTTAGTTTCGGCCGAAACCGAAACTTGTATTTCCTATAAAAAATTGATATCATTTTAACTTTTTTTTTTTTTTTTTTGATATTTTTTCCGTCCTCCCGTGAAAATCATTTTACCTTTTTTTTTTTAGGGAGACTAAATTTTTTTCTCCCTCAAGTGCAAATCATTTTACCTTTTTTTTTTTTGTCTCATCCCATTTTTTCAGACTCAGGTTTCGGCTACTTTTTGGCCGAAACCGAATATTCGGTCGGTTCCCAGATTCAACCACTAAACTATGCCATTTTGTAATGCCTATGAGCGAAAAATTGTCTGACAAATGATGACCCTTTTTCACGAACACAAGTGCAAAGTCCTGTTTCCCGTGACTCATCCAAGAGCGACTTCGCACTTGTGTTCGTGAAAAATATGTGAGACATAATTTTTATAGGCATTACAAAATGGCATAGTTTAGTGGTTGATTCTATACAAATAATTTTTTTTATTTTGAAAAATCTACAGAATTATGCTTTCCAGAAAATCGTCCGTTTTCCATGACTCACCCTGTATTTTGCTTGTTTTCAGACCACTAATTACCCCATTTACAAATGCCATTTCTACAACATCTTTGAAGAAAAGTTATCAAGTTGATATATTTTATATGGCATCTATTGAAAAATAACATCTCAAGAGCATTAAAACATTTATTAGACTATGATTTTTTTTTAAATGTTAATGCCAATTGAATTTATTTATGCAAATATTAATAAAGCATCTTAATTTGAGTAAACTATTATAAACTGGTTTATCGCCTTATTTATGAAATCGCATAAATTTTAGTAATAATCTGAGCCTTTTATGGCCACATTAAATTATATATTTCTTTCTATTAAGGGAAATTAAAGAGAACATTTTAATTAACATTTATCTCTACATAAGATTGGTTACTTGAAAAATATTTTATAAATAAATTACAATTGAAGTTGAGATTAATAAAGAAGAAAGGCGGGAGCAGTCAAAAATAAAGCTTATTTAAACCCCCCCCCCCCCCCCCCCCCCATCAAATTTATTCATTAAATTGCAGGCAATATTTTGTACTACCCTGTGATGATTTGTCATTAACTTATTCTGTGAGTATCATCTCAACATTAAAATTTTTTGCGCAGAATTTCATTTTTTTTTCTTTTAGTCAATTAGTTTAATCAATAGGTCTAAATATTATTTTTGATCTCTTATATCGATTCCCCCCAAGGCCGCTTTTATAAAATTTTTAAAAGGACTTCATGACTCGCTGACGATACTAAACAGAAATTTTTAAATGTTACGGAAGGGTAACTTCCCCCGCTGTTAGAATTACCGTATTTTGGAATAAAGTTTAAAATTTCCAGGTGCCTGGCTCAACAGACAGAACGTCTAGACCAACGACGGCACTTCCTTCATCCCGATGCAGCTGCAACAGGACCTGCCACGTCCATTTCCTCAGCGGTAGTTGCAGCACCAAGTTCTCTTGTAGCAGCGTCAGCTTCTCCTCTGTTATTACCGCATTCGCGTAGCGTGCCTAACCCATGGCCACCGAGCCCAATCCTGCCACCGATAAGTAGCCGTACCCCACATTTAGTACCCGAGACCCCATTAAGAGCAGCTGCAGCTACTGCATCGACAAGTGCAGCACCAACAACAACTGGCACTAGTCTTACATCGTCGGCTAGTAGCTGAGTTGAGGGGGCGACGCGCGGCACAGCATCCCCTGGCACTGCCGCCGCCGCCCGACCAAGCCGACGTGAAGAATGGTTCCACGGGCCAACCAGTCAGAACCAATAGCACAACTTTAGATATGAGCAATCGTCCCCAACCCGAAATTGGCGGATTCCGTCTTCCTCTTTAAGGGTTGCCATGTTTACTCTCGGGGGATACTTTCTACACTCACATCAATTTTTAAAATATTTTTGTTAATTGTGAAATAGATAAATATTATTTTATTTATTTTACACGTGTTTTTAAAACAGGTTATTAGAATGGGAATCTTACATTTAATTTTTTTATGAGAAACCAATGAAGTACGTGGCTGTTGATTTATGCACAAGGAAGGAAGCAGGTGCAGCCAAAATTAAAGCCTCCGATTTTGTTACAATTAATGAGACGTTTCTAGAAAACTTTATTTCCTCATCATCAGTCTTTCCTACACAAGAAATACATAATATAACACATTAATATAGAATAGATAGAAAATTTTTTTTAAACAATATAAGATAACACTTACAAATTGTATTTGTCCCGGAGTTGTTAAAATTGTATTAAAAATTAAAATTATTAAAATTAAATTAAAAAATTGTATATTATGTATTTCTTGTGTAGGAAAGACTGATGATGAGGAAATAAAGTTTTCTCGAAACGTCTCATTAATTGTAACAAAATCGGAGGCTTTAATTTTGGCTGCACCTGCTTCCTTCCTTGTGTTTTTATGAGAAATGCAAGTCATTTTTCATTTCGCGCTTACCCCAAATTAATGGGGTTGGATAATAACAACCAGCAGATTAATCGCTCCATCTGACGTCCTTTATTTGGTAAATATTTCGACGCAAATGACATGCATCATCCTCAGTGACGCGCTTTAAAATTTAATTAACAAAAAAATAAACAGAGATGAGAAATACATAATATTAGTTCTTTAAAAATAATTTTATAAAAGATTACGCACAGGATGCAATAGGTGGGCTTGGTCTAAAAATTATTTAAATGCGTCATACATGTTTTTTGTGAGGTGCCTTTAAGCTGATGACCGCTCTGACGCAAAATTGATATTAAAAAAAATACATAATATAGTAATTTAAGGCATTTAAATAATTTTAAACCAAGCCCACCTATTACCTCCTGTGCGTAATCTTTTATAAAATTATTTTTAAAGATCTGTGATATTGTGTATTGCTCATCTCTGTTTATTTTTTTGTTAATTAAATTTTAATGCGCGTCACTGAGAATGATGCATGTCATTTGCGTAGAAATATTTGCCAAATAAAGGACGTCAGGTGGAGGGATTAATCTGCTGGTTGTTATTCTCCAACCCCATTACTCTACTCATCACAGCCTACTTACTATATATTCTGCTGATTTCAGATTGTTAATTTTGTTTATTATTTTACAATTTCTTTGTCACGAGTAACATACCGCATTTAGCGGGCTTCTTGTCTAGTCGGAGGGATTTCTCTTCATTTGAGAGTAATAATTATTTGGCTTTGACTTTTCATAAATTTTACAATGGGAAAATTCTGTATTTTCAAAAGATTTTTGAGCCAGCCAGAATTTTGAGTATTTTTCTTGGACTCTCCATAAATACTTCAATAAGAGTGCAAATCTTCATTTAGACAAATCGCATGTTTAGTACAAATCTCATTATTTTTAAAACGAATTTAAAATTCTTTATAGACCGAAACTCTTCAACTACGCTGATTTTTCGGGAAGGGTGTAGGAAGGGAAAAACAAAAATGAAATTTTTTTATTTTCCCCAATGAGTTTATTTCCTAATATTTCGAAGGCACATAGGCTCTTCTTCTTCATAGGAAGCTCATTTTACACTCCGCTAACATTATAATTACAGTCAAGGTTTTTTGCATACAAGAAAGCCATATGTCCTCGGTAACTCTTGAGAGCATTCTGAAATTCTTTATATATATAAGAGAAAGCTAGAATTTACTTTTTATACGTGATATTTTAAGGCTTGCCATTTCCTATTAACTACTAAATTGAATTACAGAAACTTTTTCGGTAAATTACATTCTCAGTTTCCCAGTTACGATATGATTGATCGTGCTGATTGTTAAATCAAAATCCTCTTTAAGGGTTCCGAACTTTAGACTGACCCAGTAAATTCCGAGTTTCCACTTCAATTTCTGATAACACCAACAAACTCACGTACAAAATTTATCAGATTTTCATGTCTATTCTCTAAAAGCAGGCGTTAAAATTTAACTTTTTAAATTGAGTGTTAAAAAAAGTAAAGTAATAACACCAGCCTTAACAAAATTCGATTAATAAAATTATTTCTCTCGAATCTTGCACAGGTCTGACAGATCAGATGCATCTGAAAATATTATATACTTTTACTATCGTACCCATAAAACTTTTCGCAGGGGGAGGGGGTTAGGACGATGCTGGAAATTATAATTTCTAACAACGTTTAACACTAAATCTCTCTCTATTTTTTATTTATTTATTTTGTGATTTCAGGGGGGAGGTCTCCTACTCCCCCTGTATATTCTAGTCTGTATAAACTAGTCACTATTTTATCTAGTCACTTATTTATTTTTATCATTTAGTGCATTATTTATTGTTACTGAATAGTTCAGTGATAAACTACACAAAAAACTTTATAAATATTCATTTAGTAATTAATCAAAATTTGAATATAAAAAAACGTAAAAAAAAGAGAAAAGGAAAATTATGCAAATCCCTTCAACAATAAATATTTCTCTGTAAAATTAGAATCGACATACAAAACTACACATATGAGTTGAGAGCTCCAAACAAAATTTCCTCTTTTTTTTTTTTTTCAAAATCAACGATATTATGATTGAAAATTTTTTTTTAGTCGGATTGGTTCAAATAAATTTCACGTTTTTGAATTCCTAAGACTCTCACTCTTGAAAATAGTTTCTTTTTATGAACATTTTTGAATTCATTTTTTTTTTTTTTTTACACTCAAGAAACAAATAATCTCATTAATTAATTTTTTTGAAGAAAATGTCTTCATGACCGTCGAGGGGGTGGGGCAGGATCCAGAACTCCGCTTTTGAAAAATAACTCTGACACTTCGATATCTTAGAAACGCAGGGGGGAAGCGGAGAGTTGAAATAAAATCATAAATTATTTTTTTTTTAAGTTATTTTATTTTACGACGTACTTTCAAAAGTGTAATATGATTTAAGGAGAAGGATGAATTAAAGCAAGTGAAATTAAGTTTAAAAAAGAGGGGGATTTAGTGTTTTTTTTTAGGGGTGAGTCCTGATTCCCTTCCCCGCCCCTACTTGAAAAAAATTCTCAGAGAAGGGACAGTAATCTGGAAAAAGTCAGTTCAGTTCTTATCTTTGAGAAAATAAACAAAGACCTTTGAAATAGATCCATTAAAAATGGCAACATTAGCTGCATTATATACCTGTATACCTGTATGTATCTTGCAAATATATAAATGCCTTAAAAAAAAAAAAAGATTGTTTTGAAAGAGTTTAATAATCTTTTGAAGGTTGGGGACCATTGCATCAATTTATTATTAATGTGAATGACTGCGATTCATTATTATAACTATGTAAGTTAGAATGTTTATACTTTAATCTTATTACGAAAATTGTCAATTTAATTTCTTTGAGACGTACAATTATACTAATTCAGTTTTAATGAGGATACAACTCAATTAAGAAGCTAAAATGAGTTGTTTTCAATCCTCGTTCGACTGCCAGATGGTTCCTATGAGGAAAAAATACACTTATAATATAATTATACATGATCATGTATTTTTTCCATTAAACATAATCTCTGGATGGAGAGGTGTGGATCATTTTGAACGGATTTTGGGAAGTGGTTGCGAATTTTAGATGAAGAAAAAAATTCAAGCCTTCCCTTTGCTAAGATGCCTTAAATATATTTGATTTTTCTCAAATAAATTTTTAAACATAATCGTCTCGATGTTATTAATTTATACTATGTTCATTTAAGTATGCAAATTACACTGGTCGACAAGACAAGAAATCTGATTAGTGAATCAAATACATTTTTTTTTTATACTGAATTCAGATATGTATTAGTTATAATTTTTTCATCAGGTAGTTTTAGAGATATAGAGAAAAATAAATTTTATTAGAAAATGTGCTCTTAAAGGGCTCTTATTTTGCATTTTCAAGATTTTTTTAAAGCGTACCCCCTGTCTTTTCAGCCCAAATAATTTATATATTTGTTTTATTAAAATCCTTTAGATAAAATGAATATATAAATTATTTATATATTTTATTTGGGCTGAAAAGACCTATCTCCTTTCCAACTACTATTTGAATTATAAATTTTAAGTTTCAGCCCATTCGGAGGTCATTTAGGTGTGCCGCTAAAAGTTTAGAAAAATCGAATTTTTCAGTTTTTTTTTTTTTTTTTTTTTGGACATCCCTAATGCAATTTTTACATATATTTACGATATTCTTTGGCTTTTCAAAAATTATTCATTCGTGAAAATCTGTTGATTATTAACAAAATAGTTAAAAAAAATATATATAATAGCTCTAAGTGTATTCCTATGAGTAAAGCGCCTAAAAGATAGGCAGCCAAAGTGTTTTTTTTTTACCAAACTGATAACTATTTTGTTAATAATCAATAGATTTTCACGAATGAATCATATTTGGAAAGCCAAAGAACTATAGAATATCGTAAATATAAGTTTTTTGTATTTAGGGATGGTAAAAATTGCATTAGGGGTGTCCAAAGCAAAAGAAAACCAGAGAAATTGGATTTTTCTAAACTTTAGTCGTTTGCGTCACGTCTAAATGACCTCCAATCAAGGGCGGGTCCAGAGGTGTTTCTCGGGGGGGGGGGGGTAATCTGGTGTGACTCATCGCACAACACACTATTTTTTCTTAATTTCAGTGATTTAAAGGCGCATTCTGTACTTGTTTGCCAGAATATAAATACAAATCAAATTTTTAAGTATTAATTTTTAAAATTTTACATTAAAAATCAATTTTTTTTTCGAAAAAAAAAGTATTTTTTTTTAAATCTCGGAGGGGAGGGGAGGAATTACCCCCTTTACCCTCCCTCTTGTATCCGCCCTTGCCTCCGATTGAGCTGAAACTTTAAATTTATATGTATTATAACTATCTGCATATTTCTAAGGGCTGTAGCCTTAAAATTTCCATAATCTTGAAAATGCAAAATAAAAGCCCGTTTAGAACACATTATTTATTAAAATTTATTTTTCTCTACATTTCTAAAACTGTGCCTGATGGGGCAAAACTAAAATGATATTTGAATTCAGCATGAAAAATACTTCTAGAATCTCATATGTTTATTCTTGTGAAAGAAAAAAGTTAATTTTTGTCCACCAGTGTCATTAAAAAAAAAGCACAAATAAATAATTGTAATTTTTCTTTTAATTTCTAAATACATGATAATGAGATTATTGATATTATATTATTTATGATATTTATCGTTTCATGATTCCTTTCACAAAGAAGAGAGAATGGAAAGGGCATTAATAAAAAATTTTAAAAAATAATAATTTGCATACTTAATATTATTTATTAAAAAAACATTATTTTTGAAAAAAAAAAAAAATTTTAAGATTTGTTTTTATCTTCATCGAAAAAATAAATTTTCTATTAAAAATTTATTTTATGGTAACGAACTGCCAATGATAAAAAAAAAAAAGTGAGCCTAAATATTAAGAAAAAGAGAAGTTTATTTTTTTGGTGAAGATATACCGAATTAATTTGTAGAATTTTACTTATTAGATAGATAACAGTTATGGCTATACAGTATAAGTGAGTTACAAAAAAAATATATATATAAATAAATTTCCATAAAGTTGTGCTATTTATATAAAAATAAAAAATAAAGTCATCGAATTATTTTTTATTTTTTAGGATGACGGAGAATTTTTAAAAGAAGTCTCATATTAAAATATTATATATATATATAAAAAAAAGAGCTATTGTGCCTGAAAAGGGGACTCTCTCTCTCTCTATTTCGACGAGGAATAATTTTTATGACATTCTTTCAATGCATGTCACTCCTCCAATATATTAATATGTTTCTAAAATGGAGTTTTCAATCGCTCTTTCCAATTCTCGTTGCTCTGCAATGATGCCTCCATTATTTAATAAAAAAAAAATAAATAAATAATTCACATTAGAAAAAAAAATTCTATAATTTAGAAGAGATTTTAATATTTATTTAGTTAGAATAAATCTGTGCCTAAATATTGAAAACATATTTTAGAGTAAATCTTTACCTAGAAATAATGATGAAAATATTATTATATTAAATGGAAAAAAAAGGCGATAGCCTAGAATGAAAAATAATGTGCCATAATTTTAAATATTTCACATATTATATCATTTACTGTATATACATAAAGTATATATTTATGTATGTATATATATTAATAAATATATATACTTAGTAAATAATGTAATTTGCCTATATTACAATATCTAGAACTTTTATACAGCAAAATTTTATAAAACATTATATATCTACTTTTGGACTAAATTCAAAAAAAAAAGGCTGCAAAATACAATTGCTTAAGAAAAAATTTGAATAGTAGCTTTACAACAATTTTATGTAAATTTTCCAAATCATTTAGAAAATATTACTATCACCTTTTTTTGGTGAATTTGATATATTATTATTAATTTTTTTCATTTATTCACTAAAGAAAAAAAAAAATTTTCATGATAGAATCTAAAATCAATTTAGTCTTCAAATAAGAAAAAAAAATTCTAATTCGATTAATAATAATAGTAATAGTAAAGCAGGATTTAAAAAATGAATAAATAATAATAATAATAATTAAAAAAATAAAATAAAATAAATTTTAAAAAATTGATCAAATATATTTAAAAAAGAATTCTTTTATTACAAAAATAAAAATATCAACATTTACAAATGAATTAATTATATATATTCAGATAAATATATATAAATTTATTAATACCTAAAATAAATATCATTATAATAATATTTTAAATACATCTAGATATATAAGTGCTAAAAATTTCTTTCTTGCAAAAAAAACTTTATCTCTTATGTTTGGTTTTCTCTTTAAAGGGGGTATATTACAGGAAGATTTGCCGTTTTATATAAACATGTCCTATGTAAAACGTAAAGCAACGTAGCAAGTATTTGTGATGTATATTGTGATGCTATCGTTTTTTTTTTTTTTAATGTCGAACTCATCATCGTTTTTTATGCAGGGGTTTTTAACTTATTTATGCTTTATTTATCAAGCCAAAGTATTGTTTTTATTATTATTTGGAACGAAGTTCTTTTACGCGGGGTGAATTGGCAGAATTCGTCAAGTAACAAAAAAGCGTTACAGCGCCCGAGCGCCGGCGAAGTTAGCCGAAAACTTGGCGAGGCCACGCCTACTTTCTCTCTATCTCTCTATATTATTTAAAACAATTCTTTTCTTTTTTTAATAATATTCATATTAAATTATATTCGGAGTTGAAAAAAAGGGCGTTAGGAACTTCGTTTCTGGCGGGGGTCCCACGACCCATTTTTCTGTTTACTACATAATTTTTTAAGCTTAAAATAAAATTTTTGGAAGTTGATACAAATAATGCTACAGTATTATTATCTTTTATTAATATATTTATTCCATTTTAAAATACTTTATTAGTTAAATAAAGTATCTCAATACTTTTTTTCCTATTTATTTATTTTTAATTTCATTTTGTTTTTTCAATAAATATAAACCCTTTATTTATAGTATTTTTTTGGGGACGATACTTGGCTTGAATTATATTTCTTATAATAATTATCTTAAATAATATATATGAAACTAAAAAAATAAATATCTAAGCTTAAATTTTATAAGTAATTATTTCAATTAAATAGAGAGTTTAAAAACCTATATAGAATTATTTAAAAAAATAAAATAAAAAAATAGAAAAGTTATTTCGATTTAGAAATTGAAAATTTGTATTTCTAAAAAAAAATTTATTCCAATATAATAAACTAATAATATTAATAATAAAAATGTTAAGAACCCCTTTAAAATTTTCCCCCTCATTATTTTCACATTTGAAATTTATAAAATTTTCTGTTTAAAAAAAGAAAAAAAAATATTTTTATCAAATTGTGTATTTTTCCGGGCTCCGATATATTTCTTAAAAAAAAAAAAAAAAAATTACTATTTTTCAAATTGAAATGTTAAAAATTTTAAATGATAAAAAAAAATTTAATTTAATAGATAAAAAGGCCTATTTTTATATTTCGAAATATTCTAAAAATTTAAGCTTGCTTTACATATATATTTAAAATTCCTTATAAATATAATTCCTTCCTATACCTATATTGCTCACAATAATTATACTTAGAAAATAGTTGGTTGATATTTTATCGGCAGTTGAGGGACCAAAATAGGCAGGCATTTGCCTTTTTCTATTTCTAAACTCAAAATGCATACATCTGTTCAGTATGCACTTTTTTTAATTAAGAATTTAAAAAAAAAAAAAAAGAATGTGAATATAATTTAAACAAATGGGCTAATCAAATGTCATTTTATAATTTTACCCTAATGCAAATTTCATAAATGGTACCTACGCCTTCCCGAATTATCTCAATAAAATTGGCCAAAAAAAAAAGAAGGAAATCTTGCATATCATCCGACCAAATCTGGCAACGAATCTAATGTAAATATTTTACAAAATATTTAATTTTTGTTTGATTGATAAGGCCTTATACTCTAGCTATTGGACGCCCATTCACTATTACTGCTATAAAGTCAACAAAATGTTCTTTCTCCCTTAACTGGTAAAATTATACACATTTTTCTAGTTATTACCCTATTTAAAATAACAAAATTCTTTCTTCTAAAAATATATAGTTGATTATAAAATTTGTATATAAAAAATTTAAAATATCAATTAGTGGAATGAATGAAATAGAGAGAGAAAGAAACTCAATGTAAATAGAATATTAAATAGTTTTTATTAAAAAAAATAAATAAATAAATAAATAAAAACAAAAGTAGAAAAAAATTTTAAATTAGTAATATTAGATTTTAGTTAATTTGAAAATAAAAAAAATTTTTTCATATTAACTTAATGTGAATTAAATGGCAAATATTTTTTATTCTCGACCAAATGTGCTTGTAAATAATTTATAAGAGTTATGTTTTGGATTATTTTGTCTAAATATATAATCTGGTTCTGAGCCGGGCCTATGTGATGCCAAATCTAAAGGTACACTTGTGAAGTACCTCTGCAAAGTGTCTATATTTATTGAGATATACAACTTTTATTGAGGTTTTTATTGTCTCAACGGCAGCTTTCCAGGGTGGAGCCATCTTCTTCTCTCTGATTATTATAATTATTATAAATCTTTTTTTTTTTTACCAGTTACTCTCACAAAAATATTTTGGCTAGCAGTTCTTTTATTACAAATCTAAAGGCGCGTTCACACTCAGCATGCCAACCGAATTGCTACACTTAATTGGTATGCTCTAAAACTGTTATGAATAACATTTGGAAGCGTTCGGAGCGTCTTCGTTTATCAATATGAGAATTTTGGTTGGCATAGTGTGACCGGGCCTTAATTATTTATTTATTTGAATGCTCAAAAATATATTGATTAAATTCTATCACAGTTTAACTATGAAGTCCTCCATTGTTAATAAAGAAAAGTATTTTTTTAAAAGTTAAAAATTTGGACCACATTATCCTAAACATTGAATTAAATATGAATATATAAATCGAAAAAAAAGTTATTATTTATTTTAGTATTCCCGTTTTAGGGAATGTGTTGAAAGATAAATATCAAAATTATATGATTAAAATATTGTAATAACATATATATAAATATATATCAATATATAGATATATAATTATATATATACGGTATATATATATATTTAAAATTAGCTGAATTTCTTATAATGTATTATATATTTAAGAGATGTAAGCGATATATTATAAACCTGTTAATATCTAATTTATACAAATGTATTAAAATTTAGTTAAAAAGCAAAAAAAAAAAAAATTGTCCATTTATTAACCCTTCCCTTCATTATACCGAGTGAGACATTGAAAAGTCGGGGGTAGTCTACAACTGAACTTAACTGTAATGATTATTTTCATCTTGGTATAAAGTAATGTAGAAAAATGAAAACAATTTTTTTTTTTTATTTCAATCGACATGTTGATCAGCGACCAAAAACAGTAATATTTAAATTTAATTTCAATTAACAGAGTGGAATGTGTTATCTCGAAAACTAGCCAGGGGATCTACAAGACCCTTTGGTTTTGAAAATTTCACCCCTTAGTATATGAAGGTTTTGAAGTGTTTAATAAATAAATATTTCCAAAAAGTCTCACCCCACGAAGACCCTTTTGCTAGATTCATTCATTCATCATTGTGCGTATTTTTTTTGGGGAGGAGGCGATATTCTTGTACTTGCTGGGGGGGGGGGCCCGGCTCCAATCAATGTACAGTGAAGGACTTGTACCAGGTCATTCAATAAGTCTAGGATGACACATAGATGGCTTTACTATAATTTTTTCCATATGATTTTTATTTAGTACTAACCTTCAAACGATACGTGTATAAATTTGACAGCAATCCAACTATTGATTCGTGAGTTATAGAATTTTATGTGAAGCAACTTTTCTTATTGGAAAAAAAGAGAATTTCGAGTTTTTAAAAAGCATTGCTTTTTGATGAAAAAAAATACAGTGGAAACCAAACAATGTTTATCAAGCCATTGTTTGGTTTCCACTGTATTTTTTTCATCAAAAAGCAATGCTTGATTAAAACCTGAAATTCACTTTTTTCCATTTTTTTTCAAATAACAAAAGTTGCTTCACATAAAATTCTATAACTCACGAATCAATAGTTAGATTGCTGTCAAATTTATACACGTATCGTTTGAAGGTTAGTACTAAACAAGGGCGGATCCAGAGGTGTTTCTCGGGGGTAATTTTGAGTGACTCGTCGCACAGCACACTATTTTTTCTTAATTTCGGTAATTTAAAGGCGCATTCTGTACTTGTTTGCCAGAATATAAATACAAATCAAATTTTTAAGTATTAATTTTTAAAATTTTACGTTAAAAATAAACTTTTTTGCAAAAAAAAAATATTTTTTCAAATCTCGGGGGGGGGGAATTACCCCCCTTACCCCCCCCCCCCTTGTATCCGCCCTTGGTACTAAATCATATGGGCCATTTATATGTTATCCTACCGACTTATTGAATGACCTAGTATATTTTTTAATGGAAACTTTCATGGTTCCAAACCTAGAAAATTTGCAATCAAGATTTTCATTAACCCCTGACCCTAAAAGCCCCAAAAGAAACTACATTAATCTGATGTAAATTTAAATTATAATTCTTCGACTGCATCTACAGTTTTCCTGTAAAAAAAATTTACTTATATCTTTAAGGGAATAAAAGAGTTCAAGAATAAAAATACATATATATATATTTATTTAATTTACTTAAAAGTGGCTTTTGCTTTAATAAATGAAAATTAAAAAAATACATATTACAAAAATTACTACAAGCCAATTACTAGAATGCTTTTATTTTAATCTAATAACTTTTATCTCTCTCCTCTTTAATTTCAATACATTAAATCACAACATATTTATTTTCATCCATAACTAAAAATCATAAAAGTATTAGGAATAAATTTATTATCTTTAAAATGTTTGTTTTAAAAAATTACAAATCTGATTTAGCACTGAAATGAAGTGGCTGTGTGAATTACAAATATATAATGGAAGATAGGGAGTCTGAATCTCAAATTTTTTAAGAAATTTTCGTGGCAGATTTTATTAATATTTTTTGAAAAACAAATCTCACTCAAAGATGTTTATTGCTGAGGCTTTTATTTAATCAAAGACAACAATTTATTTAAAATTAGGAGGGCCTAACCGGCAAGAAGATAGATAGCCTTATCTATCAAGGCCCAAGCAGCTCTGGAAATTCAAGGTCCTGTGGAACGCCCGCAAGAAGTCTTTATTCTATAGTCACAATAGCCTCAGCAACCGAAAATGACTAAATTGAAATTTTAAAACATAGATATTTGTTTACTTTTAAACAATGAAATCAATCTATTTTATGATTTTGAAGAAATTCTCCAATTCTACATGACATATCGTTATATACTAATAATATATATATAAAGATAAAACCAGAAGAATTATTTTATTTAAAAATAATTATTTATAGTAAAATAAGTCTTCTGAATTTTATCTATTTATATATATATATATATATATATATATATATTATATATACAGGATATATATATACTATTCCCCAATAATGTTTCTATCAATTAAGTATTATTATTGATTATATTCTGTGTAAATTCCTATTTTGAATGAATTTTTTTACACAAAATAGAAATAATAATAATTTTTAAAAAAATGGAAAGTTTCACTGTTAAGATACATTATTGACGATATGTATAGTAGTATATATGTGTATATATGCGCCGCGGGAATAATAATAGCGAAGAAAAAAGTATATATATATAATTATTTAATCAAAGACAAAAATGTATTACATTATTTAAAAAATATATTTGTTTAGGAGGGCCTAACCGGGAAGAATGTATATATAAAATACACTATTCCCTAATAATGTTTCTAGACAATTTAAATATATATATATCGAATGATCAAAGAATTATTTTGACACATATATATAATTTTGTAACTTTGACTCATCAGTAATAATTACTTTATCCATCTTTGAACGAGATTCTAACAAAAATTAATTTCAATAAATTATTATTCATAAAATTTGGCCAGAAACATTGTCTAAAAAAGTTGTGACTAAGACTCCTTTTCTCACAAATTATTTAAAAAAAAAAAAGAGAATGTTGATTAAATTGATCTTATTAAAATAAAAATGAAAATTCACTAAAAAAGAAAAGACGTTGATCCTTTTCTTAAATAAAAAGCGTGATATAAATACAGGATAACTGTACTTGGAGAGGAGAAAAATAATAAAGCTTTTCTTTAAAAAAATGACTCATTAAATTAAAATTTCTGGTTTCGTTCTTGCCCGTTGTTAGCTCACATGATAATAAATTTTAACAAAGATAAAAGCTTTTTTCTTTTTCTCCATATATTTTTTTATTTAATAAATAATTTAAATTCGCGAATAACAAATAAATTATTTCTCTAAAAATGATGATTATATTATATTTACAATACGTATTTGATTGATTGGTAAGTTGGTATGTTGCACGTAAGATAAACAATAGAGAAATGATTTATTAAATATATATATATATACGTATATATATAAATAGATGAAATTGAAAAATTCAATTTCTTAAAATAAAATGATATCATGATGAAAAATTATTATATTATCTCACTTAACTTAAAATTTTATATAAGTTAAGTACAGGTAATTTCATCATAGTTTTTTTTTTTCAGTTTATTAATTTATTTATATTTAGTTTGTTTTAATTTAACTAAATAAATTAATCTACTTTTCTTTTTTGACGTTGATTAGTATTGACATTTGTTTTATTAGTATTGTTTTCTTGATTGGATTCGTTTGAACCAGAAGGGGAATTTTGAATTGCCAATGGAGCAGCGGGAACCTCTTGCCCTTGGATCGCTGGTGCATCCTTATTTGCGGCAGCCTGTTCCATTTCACCAGAGAAACCAAATTCATTTAATCTTGATGGATCTGTCTTATAAATCCATCTTTGATATAAGAAGATGAAAAAGACGATATCTTAAAAGAAAAATTATTTTTTTATTAGGAAGGAATTGAATTTAATATAATTAGTAGATTGCTCATTAATTGCAAAACTTACCATCACGAAAGCAGCCAAGACGATACAATGTTGGCATTTTAATTACAAAAGCAAAGATATCATCTATAAAGGTATTTAAAAATTTGTAGGACATCATTCGCCAAGGGAGATGTGCTACCGATTTCAATTTATAATTTATAAAAAGTTGAGGTGTCATCATAATGAAACCTAAAATATAAAAAAGTATATAAATACATATAATAATATATAGAATATTCTAAAAAAAAAAAAATATTCATGGAAAAGTGAATGTAATCAAATTCAATCGAAGAACTTAAGGGGCTTCAGGGGGGAACATTGAACTAGTCCGAAACTACTGAGGCATTTTAAAGTATTTTTTTATGCTCTTCTTTTTAAAATGATTTAAATTCGTGTGGATTACACATTATAGAATGCTTTTTTTTTAATTACGATTTATAGAAAATGCAAAAAAAAAAAAAAACTATTAAGAAAATTGAAGTTTTTTAAATCTAAAAATGTAAAAATTATTAATATCCAACCTATAATAATAAATAAAGAAGTGACTAAGTCAAAAATATATTTTGTATTTATTTAAAAATTAACGGCGAAATAGTTCAGCATTCTTGCCAAAGATGGCAGGCTAGTCTAATAGCAGGCATTATCAGATCACTTATAAGTCTATATTTATATATTTTTATGTTATTATAAATGATTATATATTAATATTTATAAACTATTATTGCTCAGGGGCCCACATCTTGTGGGTACGTGGATGGCGACCACGAGCTACCCAGCTGGGACAGACAGTTCTTTAGTTCTTTGTATGTCTGTCTCTATATATAAGTTTTATAATAGTTTTTGGAATTGTGGTCCAGTGAATTCTATCGGGAAGAGAGTCTTTTACAAAGCCGAACGAGGATGAAATTTATTGTTTTTTTTTTTTTTTTTATTTTATTTTTTTGTCGTAGTAGTAGAAATTCATACCCCCCATGGTGGTACCCATTTAAATCAAAATATTTTAAAGTATTTTTTTAATGGATTGGCGCTATTATTAATAATGTTTTGAGTAAAAATTTATTGTTAACTTTCACCTCCAACAACTCTTCTCAAAATATTTTTAGGAATATTTACAAATTTTGAAGGGGGTCTGTTGCTCCTCCATGATAGCCGACTATATATATATATATATATGGGAAGATAAATTTTTGTTGAATTTCATTAGTTGTTGAGATCAACGCGATTCTACTAACATTTGAATATACAGTCGAAATATTATTAATAAACTAAATAATTAAAGAAAGAAAAACGCTGGGGAAATTTTCTCTAGACCACATATTATTATTTCAAACATTTCAATTGTTAATTATGAAAATTGTAATTTATTTTAAAATTTATAATTATGATAAATACTCACCAAAAGTTAACAGAAACCCGTAGAGAATATTAAGAACAAAAGAGTACCAGCCTCTGTGTTCTTGATAAAACAATGAATAAATTATATATCCAAATAATAATGGATATAAGAGCCAAGAGAGATATTTGAAAGCTATCATGTCATACTCTCGAGTGCTCGATTCAATATATGAACCTTTATCTTGGAAATGTACACGTGGAAAGATATTAAGAAATTTATTCACTCGATCGATTTTTATATCCATCACCTGGAAAAAAAAGTCATTTTTATTTAAACAATGAAATAAAAAATTATTTTTCAAGAAGCGAATTTTAACAATTCTTATAAATAAATTATAAATAAAAATCTGGTGTGACTGCTTGTGTACTGTGCTTGTCCCACCAGATTTGTTGGGTCTAGATATATTTAATTTCCCATAACATCTTAGTTCCAAACTTGCATTTTAAAACATATAACCAAGTATTTATTAATTTAAATAAGCGGAAAATGTAAATTTAAATTAATAAATACTTGGTTATATGTTTTTCATAATTACTTCATGGACCAACACATGATATATATAATTCTTGCATTTTAAATGTTGACTGCTTGAAATAAACTATAGTTATTTTTCAAAATTTTAATCTCACATATTTTTTGGATATTTTATATACAATAGAGTATCCTAAATAAATATAAAATTTCATAAGAATTGGAAAATTTTTTTTTTTGGAAGGAAGAGCCAGAAAATGAATTAGAAAAATCTGAAATACTACATTAGTAAAGTGTACTTCAGACAATTTTCACGAAAAATTTCACTGATATACTTTTTAAAGAGTATCTTAAAAAATAATTAATTAATGAATTTTAAACAATTTTGGTGGAGCGAATTTTGAGAAAATCGAAAAAAAAACTGAAAAAGTACTTTAAGAAAAGTATTAGTACTTTTTGGATGATTTTGTTCAAAAGCTTATTTTGAGTGTAATTAAGCAGCTCGTTGAGTATTGTTAAAAAAAAAGTTTTTGTAATAATATTCAAAATATTTTAATAATTACTTTGTGTATTTTCCAGATTTCAATCCCCAGGCCAACGAAACAGCTGAGGCGAACTACAGTGTTAGTATCATTATCTAATACGTATAGAAGAACTACCGTTGATTGGAAGACATTAAAGAAAACAGATCTCACGGACAATCCTTCGAGTGACTTTCTATTATTCCAGAATTGGATATCTGAAAAAGAAATCAAAAGATTTATTATTATATTATTATAAAATTAAATAGGATATATGAACAAGAAAATCAAATAAAAAACTTTTATTTAATTATTAATCGTCGACGTTTCGGTCGCAAATTACGACCGTCATCCGGACGATTGTTAAAATACAGGATGTAGAGTATCTAAATATATAATTCGCTAATGTCCGTCTTTCACGCCCTATTCGGTCAACTTCCCGTTGGAATTTTGTAATGAAATTTTATTGCATAAAGAGGACCTTACAAGACAATTATTTTCATCCCGAAATTCCTATAACTTTTTGAGTTATTAATTCTTAAAGTTACGATTTCTCCCATAGGAAATGTATAGAAAAATATTTAAGTATTCTTTGCATTTGTGTATTCTATGAATGTAAACAAATCCTCAAGCAGGCACTGGATAGGAATATAGTAATGATAATTTTTTTTCATAATTAATCGTAATCCGATTAGCCACGAGCCTCTTTTATATTATATGTCAAATATCAACATCCTTTTTTCATTTATTCGTTGTCTATGATCACCCCAACACCTCCACTCTCTATGATTTATTATTTGGACCCTGTTATGCAATAGTGTGTCAAGCGCCAAAAAAATTAAAAATTGAGTTAAGCACAGAATATTGTTTCAAATGCTATAATTAATAGTATTTTTTATTAAATATGTCCTAAAAAAATTTATTTTTAATGTTACTTGCACAATTGACAACAAAAAAAATATAATCCAATGAAAACAAAAAACTTTAATGTTATTTTCTCAAAACTCGGTAGCTGGCGCTTGACACACTAATGCGTAACAGGGTCCATTTATTCAAAAAGTATAAGACCTCTTTCCTCTTTCCGTTAAAAATAGCAACTTACCATTTTTAAAAGCCAAAAGTTCAAAAACACTATGTAATAAAGACACAATAACTGTAAGAGCTAAAAGATACGGTGAAGTTTCAATTAGAGCTTCTTTCAGTGAATCATGTTCATCATCTTCTTGAGCATCTCCAAAAAATGAGAATTTATTTCTCATAGCCTGAGCACAGTACAATTGCCATTTGAATAATGAGAGAGGTTGGAAACTGATATTCAAATCCAAAACGCTGAAAAAATTAAGAGAAAAAATATTAATTACAAGAATATTATTCAAAAAATATTTTAAAAAATAAAAGATCAAAAAGATGTCTAACAACAAATAATGAAATATATGTGGTCTTATGAAAAAGAGAAGAAAAATTGTTTTATTTTAAAATAATAGAACATATAAAATGATTAGTTTAAAATATCCTCAATTAGATAATTGTTCACTTCTAATTATTGACCTATTTTCCCAGCTTAAGCCTTTTTATTTTTAAATTTTTATTTTAAGAACCAACATAAAAAACAGATCTCTAATAATATATATTTATTTTAGCTCAGCTAAATAAAAAAAAATTCTTACCTTGTGGTTTTATTGATTGGCTGATAATCACGCAACATGTTCCAATAGTCATTTAGATAAACTACTGGCTTATATTTATCACCCCCCGGTAAGAAATGTATATCTGTAAAAATAAGGAATTTCATTAAAAAAAGAAAATAATTTTAATAATAATTTTAAATTTTTTTTATAGGAAAAGAAATGCTACAAATTGCTAATATTAAAAGTGTGGTAATTTATATATATATATATATTTTTTTATTTTCACATTTAAATATATATAGACCTTCCACCACACCAATTAAGCAGTTCATTAAGATTCAAAAAGGGATTACCACTCCAAAACCAATTAGCTCTAAAAAGGGGTCAGGCAATAACAAAGGAATGACCATTAGTACCCCAATTAACTCAGGTATAAAAGCAGCAAACCCAACCGAGAGAGTCCAGTCGTCAACTAGCCATCAAGCAGTCAAGACCTCGAGCGCCATAGCAGTAAGAAAAACCAAAACACAAATCACTTCGGCCATCAACACGCAAACCGCCACCACACAACCCAACACATCTCAAAGACAAACACAAGCCTCGGAAACATCCGGCAATACATCGACTGGGGGAGTAGGCAGATTGAGGCCCCAAAGTCAACCTAAATTAAACACAGACACGATCACACACACACACACCCCAATCTAAATCTCAGAAACAAACCCAATCTCCTAACACATCCACTAACCAAACCAACAACACATCGACTTGGGGAGGCAGACTGAGGCCCCGTAGTCAATCTAAACCGAACACAAACGCAATCACACACACTCAACCTTCCTCCTGCTCTCAGAGACCAAACCAAGCCTCTGAGGCATCCAAATTGACCTGGGGACCAGCAAGACTGCGACCCCGTAAACAAACCATCCCAACAATTCCACCCTAATTCCATACTCTTGAAAATGGCTCCAAAGGAGAGCCGAAACGTCGAGTAAATCTCAACATCACACGCGACTCAACCCGAGAAAACTTATCTTCGCATATATATAATGCAATTGTTTATATTTTTATTTTTTCAAATTAAAAAGAATAAGATTTTTTAAATAAACTCGCTATTATAGTCTGGATGAGTAAAAAAATTCCGGGAAGAAAGGCATCCAGGATACAATAGAGATTTATTCAATGAAATATACAGGATGTTTCAGGAGGAATAGTAAATATTTTAGGGGGTGGTAGTATATACGAATTGCAATAAAAAATTCCATATTTAAAAATTCCCAATTTTTAATTGAGTCCAATGAGCGAATTTGATTTAACGATTGTCAACAGTAGACATTGAATGTTTTCAACTAACATTGTGATTTGTTGGCCAAGTGTACTGTACTGTTTAAACATGCCGCACGTATTCAATGCACATGCAGTGCATATGGTATTTGTATATGGGTGCTGCTGCTATTCGAGAATACGACAGACGATTTCCTAACAGCAGATGACCAAATTCCAGTGTCTACTCGTGTTTTCAATACACTGCAGTACCCAGCCGTGATATTTCATTAGAACGTGCAAATAAATAAAGTAGAAGACATTATGCAGTTGGAAGAACATAGAACACGTAGAATTTCTGCACGAATCGGTGTTCCACATACAAGTTTGGCGGACATTGCTTAGGCAATATCTACTTTGAACGTCCTCGTGTCCCTTTGCTTTCAATGTGTTGGGATTAAATAGTACACATGTATCTCTGGATTCATTAAAAATTAGTCACATGTAATATGGAATTTTTTATTTTAATTGGTATATACCTCCTGAAACACCCTGTACTTATGAGCCATCCTCGTTTCAGAGCATCTTAAAATTTATTATTAAAAAACTATATAAAAGAAATAAATCTGGTAAAGTAATTTAAATATTAACATATTATTGTCTCAGGATTGTTTGGTTTAAACCAAATTATTTTTTTTAACAAAACCAAACCTTTTTTTTTTTATTATTTATTTTACATATTATTGAAAATGTAAAATTCAATTTATGCAGGAATTGAAGTATAGATTTAAATAATGAATTAACGAATTTGTATAATAAGTTAAAAAATTTTTTTTTTTTAATCAGTGTAAATTTTTTATAAGTTACCACTAGGTGTGCATCCAGCCGAACATGCGCGAACCTGAATTTTTTTTTTTTTTTTTTTTTTTGGGGGGGGGGGGGGCTGAGGGGGCTGAAATTTTTGATGTATCATCTTAAGAAAGGAGGAGGGGGTAAAAAATATTTTTTTTAAATCAGAAAATTAAAAAAAAAAAAAATAGAAAAACGCTTATTATTTAATTTTTTCTTTAAAAACACAAAATATCTAGTGTAGAATAGTCAAGGGATTCTGGGGTGGAGAGGGGGGGGGGGGAATGCACATATTCAGTAGGTGTCTGAGTAGAAATGTAAAATTTGACACCAATAAAAGAGATTTAAAAATTTTCTGATTTCTGAATTCTATATTTCTGGATGCTTTAAAAAAATAATTTTTATTAGAAATGAAATGGATAAAAAATAAAAAAATTGTTAAATGAAAAACTTATAAAATAAAAGAATAATTCAATGAAGAGAAGACACATTAGTGTATACTCTTATAATTATATTATACAAATGTGCCCTGATTTAATTTTCAATATATACTGTCTATAGCTATCATTTTGAAAAACTTACATTCATCTAAAGGCATTGGAACACTTCCTTCAAGCCAATTCGTATAATCCACGACAATATTAATAGTGATATTTGGGTGCCAATGAGAAATTACTTCTTCTTTTAAAGTTTCTGCTTTCTAAATTTAAAACAAATATATTAGTTTTAATTTAATAATTTAATTTTAAAATATAATACCTTAATTTCTTCTTCGGTTGCTGTGGATTCACCAGTTAATAAATTATGTGTTTTTACATAACGAAGTTTTTTATACTTATTAAGTTGTTTGGATATATAAATTGTTTTGGAATTTTTTGATAAATCAATATCTTCACCATGTCGTGTGACAAAAACATGCATATATAATGAGCCATTGTTTTGTAATTCCTATAAAAACAAAATAATAATAATAAATCTCATTCTTTTATGTATATTTATGAATTTTTCAAATAAAATAAAAGCATAACAAATCGTTTATTTAAGAAAAACAATTAAAATATATATTAATATCAATGAGCAAAAGTTTTTGTTATCTATTATGTTTGTATACTTTATTCCAAGATCTTGTTTGTTAAAAAAAAGATGATGATATTGTCTAAAACATATCCACCTGGGTCATAGCTTTATTTCCCCTCAGAGCTGACGTTTCGGTCCTGTTTAGGGCCATCTTCAGAGCTATTAACACAACAATTATAAAGGACTCACACAAAATCAGTCACATTTCGCTCAGGGGCCCACATCTTGTGGGTACGTGGATGGCGACCACGAGCTACCCGAGCTGGGACAGTTCTTTAAATGTCTGTCTCTTCCTTCTTCTTTTCCCGTGCGACGGGCCGGCCTGTCCTATTTCTTCCGGTCGTAAAAACGTATGATAGGGTTGGAGGGAAAGAGTGTGGTCCGCTGACTCCGCATCGAGGGAATGGGGCGAAGATGACAAAATCAGTCACATTAATACAAATTGAATTAATATTTACCACTAGAGGATGTCTTAAATTATATATATATATATATATATATATATGTCATTAGGCATTATCAATATTAACTTTCACATTTCACCTTTACATCAATCTTTATTTTATTTATTTTACATATATTAATAATTTTTAATATTGATAATGACACCCCTACTGGTAAATATTACATAATTTGTATTAATCGGACTGATTTTATGTTAGTCCTTTGTAACTATTCTGTTAATAGCTCTTAAGAGCCCTAAACAGGGCCGAAGTATAAATATTAGTTCTTGAAATTATATATATATACGCGAAGATAGGAATTGTTGTTTTTTTTTTAGTCTTGTAGTTTTTTTTCGGCTATCCTTTTGGAGTCATTTTCAGGGATAGGAGGTAATGGTGGAGGTGGGTTGTTTACAAGATCACAGTCTTGCTGATCCCCCGGTTGTCTCAGAGGTTTGGGTTTGTCTCTGAGATCTAGAGGGAAGTTGGTTGTGTGTAATTGAGTTTGTGTTTGATTTGAGTTGACTTTTGGATCTCAGAAAAACACCAAAACCTATGAGTAAGACCTACCTCCTAATCCCTAACTCTTGAAAATGGCTCCAAAAGGAGAGCCGAAACGTCAAAAACCAACGCGACTTAACCCGAGATAACTTATCTTCTCATACATCCAGTTGAGGAAGCCTTTCAGAGTTAGTTTCAAAAACTAAGGCAACTTTGATCCTCACATTCAGTCGCAAAAACTTTCCAGAATATATATATATATATATATACGATCGGTGAAGCAAAAACAATTTATTAAATATTATATTTGCTCATATAGAAGTGGCTGTAGACTGAATTGGGTATAGGAGACTTTGCAACCAAGGAATTAAATAAAAAACTTTTATTTAATTGTTAACCGTCGACGTTTCGGTCGCAAATAACGACCTTCCTCAGGACTATTAATTGTTAGAATACAAGATTAAGGGCCGTTTGTATGGGTAGTTAGTGGAGTCTCTGTTAAATGTCTTTTTTTTTTGGAGTGCAGAAACTCTCTTCATTTTTATTCTTACAGTAAAATATATATCTCATCATTTTATTTAAAAAAGAAGTATATATATTTGATATTTTTATTTTGATTCAATTTTTAACAATAAAATGATGAGATGTGATATATTTTACAATATGTTAAAGGTTATTAGAAACACAAGACTGGCACCATCATTTTAACTTCACGTATAAAAATAACAGAAGCATTCTTCATTCTATACCTTTTTTTTTGTTATTATTCATTTTATGTCAGTCAGGATTACATTTCTAGGATATATGGCAAGGTGTTGAAGATGATTATTTGAATATTTTCTAATATCCAAGTTGAAACTAAGTTCGAGGGTTGGCTTCGAGACGAAGCCAACTTCAGCATCAGCTAACGCATTTCAATTTTTAAATTTTAGTTGAAAAAATAATTTTTTTTTAAATTAATTATTTTATTTTATTTATATGAAACTGGACAAGCTAATCATATGTTTAATCTTCAAGTGGTTACTAGTCTGATATAGAGCCAGGATAAATTGCTTTAGGAAAATAAAATTCTTAATAAATTTTATTATATTTTTTATTAATTCGGAGACTAAATTATTTTCCTAGAGCAATTTATCCTGGCTCTATATCAGACAAATAACCCCTTGAAGATTAAACACTTAATTATTTTAATTTATAATATTTATTTAAATTAATTTCAATTTTTATTTTTGATAATTTTTATAAGTTATGTCTTTATTAAGTAGCTAACTTCAAAACACCCTTAATACTAAAGAGAGTATTCCCTGGAAGTGGGTTTCTGCATTACACACTAACCATAGGTCAACTAGCTACCCATACATCAAACAACCGGCCCTAACAGTATTATATTTAATTATCATTTCAAAATATACAATTTGCTCAGGGGCCCACATCTTGTGGGTACGTGGATGGCGACCACGAGCTACCCGAGCTGGGACTGGCAGTCCTTCTGTTCTTTATATGTCTGTCCCTTCCTTCAATAATTTCCATCGGCGTCAGACCGTGCGAGGGGCCGGCCTGTACTATTTCTTCCGGTCGCAAAGAAACCATTCCGCCGACTCCCGCACTGCGGGAATAAGGCTAAGAAAGAAGATTTCAAATTATACAATATTTATTTAAGCTATATGTATTAAGAGTCGTGATTTGCGACCGAAACGTCGACGGTTAACAATTAAATAAAAGTTTTTTATTTATTTCCTTGGCTGCAAAGGCTTCTAAATCTAAAACCCAATTCGAAATGTTATAAAGTTTACTTCTACTACGGAATTTGAAACTAGAATCATAAAAACAGCAGACCAAAAAACAAAGCCAAGATTATTTGGTTTTTTTTTTCAAATTTGTTCTTGTTTGTGAATCCCGTAGAGTAAATTTTATATCATTAAATAAATAATAGAACAGCATATATTATATCTGATAATATAACTGTTTGTTATTTTATCTTATTGAAATAAAGGATATATGTTTGTGATTAATATTAAAGACTATTAAAATAAAAGTAGGAAAAAAAAGAACCTGAGAGGTTTTGATGGTGGTTTTATGGAACAGGGCATTTTCTTCGCTAGATCCAAAGGTCCATTCCCCATAAATCAAACCCTTTTTAGTCCATACAAGTGAATCTGATTTATTTGTCGCTTTGAATTTTTGTGCTTCGTTTACAAAAACATACAAATCCTAAAAATATAAATATTCACAATCATATACAATTAAAAACAATCCAAATTTACCGATCGACTCTTAGAAGTAATCATATAAACATTTGTGTATATCTTAAGAAAAAGTTTTTTTATATACTTGATCATTCAAGATTTTATTATTTATTATATGTATCAAATTTTAATGTATATTAGTAAACAGAGAGTACATATTTGATCATTTTTTACTTTCTCTTAACTATTATATATACCGTTAGTAAGAAAGTATTTGGATTTTTGATTTGTATTAAATTTAACGAAATTATTTTTATTATATATATTTTTTTAAAATTATTTAGTATTATTTTCTTTAGGTCGATCGGCTATCAGCATTTTGTTTGTATATAAATTAAAAATCTTGAAAATCATCAATTACCATGCTCGTTCCATTTTCAAACATATTAATAGCAGGATTTCTACTAACGACGACACCATTCGATTCCACTGGATTTGTAGCTGGTCTTCTAAAGAATGATGAAATAAAATAAATAACGATCGCACGTAAAATTAATGATTTCGTGATTGCGAAAAATGATTCAAGTTTCGTTGGCTGATATTGTTCTCGTTGTTGATCCACTTGATTATTAAACTGAAATTGAAATTTTATTAATTTTTTATTAATAAATTTATTAAATAAATACGTACGTCAGTCTCGTTTTCATTTTCCCCCTGTTCTGCTTCAACGAGTTGTTCATTCTCATCGCCTTCAGTGTCATTTTTAGGAGCGACTTGATCACTTGCCTCGGCCATTTTTAATTTATTTAATTATTAATAAATAATTAGATAAATTATTCAATATAATAATGATATTTAATTAAACGAAAAAAATTGGTTTATTATTTTAATTGGGCATGTGATCAAATGTAAGTAACCAAATGAGATCAATTGTGAGTTGAACCAAAGAAATTCACATCAGACGTCCAACTCATGAATTTACTCCGTTAAACGTAGCCAACTGTCAAAAAAATAATTTATTATCTTTAAAGCTAAAATAATAATTATTTTTATCATTATAATAATTGTAATTAAATTAAATTTCGTTTTTTTTTTATTTTACTTATTTATTTTTTTAAACAGACGAATAAACAGAGTTGGGTTTTATACACGATTTTGCAGTTTTATACAAAAATCGCGGATAAAACTTGTTTAAAACGTATAAAATGTATAAAATGTAGAATACTTGAATGCGCATGCGCAAACCCGACGAGAAAGGAAATTCAAATAAAATTTCATTTTTCAATTATTAACATTTTCATTATATTATTCACTAAATAAAAAGCAAACAACATCGTCAATGCTTTAAAACATTATAAAATATGAAAAGCTTTTAAGCTGTTTTTCCAGGGGGGGGGGTTGGTTTTTTACAGAGTTTTATACTTTTTATACATCGGCCTAGTTTTATCCGCAATAGTTTTATACATGTATAAAACCATGTATTATACTCCGCGGGATAAAACCTGCCAACTCTGCGAATAAATTACATGGTTATTTACGCGTAAATTACTACTGTGTAAATAACTAGGTTGTCAGAGTTTGGTTTTATACACGATTTTGCAGTTTTATACAAAAATTGCGGATAAAACCTGTATAAAACGTATAAAACTTGGATGCGCATGCGCAAACCCGACGAGGAAGAAAATTCAAATAAAATTTCATTTTTCAATTATTAACATTTTGATTATATTATTCACTAAATAAAAAGCAAACAACATCGTCAATGCTTTAAAACATTATAAAATATGAAAAGCTTTTAAGCTGTTTTTTCAGGGGGAGGGGTTGGTTTTTTTACAGTTTTATACTTTTTATACATCGGCCTAGTTTTATCCGCGATAGTTTTATACATGTATAAAACCGTGTATTATACTCGGCGGGATAAAACCTGCTAACTCTGGTTGTCGTAAATAAATAAAAAACCAACAGCCTAAAAAAAAACTTTTATTTCATATTTTTATTGTGTTTCAAAAATTACACAGTAATCTTAGTTTTTAATTAAAAGAAAGAAATAATTTTTTATTTATTAATCCCGCCAACTTAGTTCAAAATTTTGTTAAATAAAAATATTACTTACCTATATTTATCTAAAAAAGTATTTTATTTGAATAGTAAACTTAATTAATATTTTATTTATATTAAAGATTTTATTGTATATGAATTTTTCAAAAACTTTTAAATCAACAAGTTATTGAACCAACCTTTAGACAGTCGGCTGATTTAAATAAAAATTATTTCTTTCTTTTAATTAAAAAGTGATAGATATTTTATTTAAATACTAAAATAAATAGATATTTAATATTTTATTTGAAATTAATAGAAAAAAATGTTTTGATTTTTTGGTGTATTTCATCTAGTGATTGAACCAACTTTTATAAGAGAACTCGTCTCTGATTTCCAAGTCTGTGCCTGTCTGTGTCTCTCTCTTATTCCCTCTCTCTCATCACCTGTCAAGTTCAGCTAACAGTTATCTCGCTTTTATAAGGTATTTATTATTTAATTTGCATTTCTTTCTCTTTTTTTGTTTTAATTAGATATTTTCTACTAATTTAATTTGTAAATTAAATTTCATTGTCACTTAAAATATATAGAGATTATCATTGAATGTCATTTGCTCCTCTTGGTTAGGATTCTATATTATTTTCTCTTTTATTTCGTATTTTTGACTTTTTAAAGTTATTCCCTATTTTATTAATATATTTAAAATGGTTTAAGTGATTTATTAAATAATAAAATTTAATCGTTTAATATTATTTTCATCATTTGTCAAATGGGTGCATTCCCTCAACATGGGCTGATTATAAAAATTAATCTTTTTTTTTTAAATTATTTATTTTAAATTTAGATTTTGAACAATCACCCCTCGTTTTAGATTTCATGACTTTGATTTTTTTAATTTTTATTAATTAATTTATTTTTTTTTTTTTTGACAATTCCAATCATTTCAATTTTCCTTTTCATTTTCACTTTTCATTATTTTAATTTCAAAGTAAACTAAAGGATAAAAGAGCAGATCAATAAATTTAATACTTAAATCGAATTCTTATTTTTTTTTCTTTTCCCTTAAATTATTTTATTTTTTTCAAAAAAAAAAAATTTTTTTTTTTTTTTTTTTTTTTTCCCCAAAAAAAAAAAAAAAATTAAAATTTTAAAAAAAAGAAAGAAAAAACATCAAGATTTTATTTTCAAAGTAAGTAACACCCCATAGATGTTCTTATGTGATTATTTCATTGTTTGTATAAAAGAAGATGAAAATATTTTTTGAATTCTCTTTTAAATTTGAACTTTAAACATTAATTTTTTTTTTTTAAACATTGAAATAATCACATGATTCAATATTGGCCTTCTCGGAGCTTTATAAATCTTAAAAAAAAACAACTTATTTTCACATTATATTTAGATGATTTGAAAGAAAGGTTATTTCGTAAATAGTTAATGATCTTCACTTGAATATGAAACTTTAAACCTAGGTAATGTATATATACATATATGTTTAGGCCATTTCATTTAATTAATTATTACTTTAATTTTATACTTACCAAGATCTACTCCAGGTTGACTGCTCTTCTAAAAGAGAATAAGACATTCATTATATATTTAATATCAGAATGAATTGAAAGAAAATTAGAAAAGACAGAATTTTTTATAGATGACTTTTGTCTCTCTCGTTAGAAAGAAATATAAATGAACAAAATTTAACATTAAATTAATATAATACTGTATTTTCTTTTAAATTTCAGAAGCTCGGGTTTCACTTCAAATCTAAGCGCTACTTCTCGCCCTCTTCAAGGCCCAAATTCAGTCATGTCTCGACTGATGGCTCACACCTTTGGAAAGGGGCCTCGAATGACTATCTAGTAGTAAAAAGATCCTCAGCCGAACTAAATTATATCAATTCACCCAATGATATTCCCGGAACACAAGAGGGGCAGGATCCCTTCATTACTAAGCTAACGACCAGTAGTAGAACATGTCAAGTCATCTTAGAACTTTGGACATTATGCATCCATTCAAAAAAAAAGATGTAATCATAAGTGACTACGTCTCATTAGATTTGTTGAAACTCCAGCGATATTTTTTATTCAAAATATAAAATTAGGTATCTTTTATATCTATTAATTTTATTCTATTATTCTGATATTAAATAAATATTAATTCAATTTTAGATTTGATTATGAATCATCTGAGATGGTTTAATTTTGAAAGAGAACAAAATGACATCCAATCATCAAAAAAAAAAATAATATATATATATATAATGTAATATCTATTTAATATTTTATATCTTTGTTCTTTTCATAGATAAATTTATTTTTTTGTAAACTTTGGATTAAATGAATGTATAAATGGCGAGGTATAGTTTATTGAGTATAGATATATATATATATATATATTTGCATATTGACTTGATATTATCGAATATAAATTCACTAATCACCAATTTTCAACTATCTCTTTTTATTTGATTATTAATTATTTATTTATATTTTTTTTAATTTCAGAATTCCTTAGCAGAGGCTTCTTGTCGTTTATGCAGCCAGATGAACTCAACGTTATTTAGAGTTCCTATTTGGTGAGCTTAATATTTGAATCACTTTATTTTTCCAGTAATATTATTGTACTAAGAAAGATGGTCAAAAAAAAAGGTCAAAGAAGAAATGACATATTTTTGTAAATAATTTTGTATTATTATTTCTTGTTACAGATTTTCGCTCCCCACTTGAAGATGACTGCACTCCCCGCCACTCCATTCAGAGCGCTTAAAGTCAGGCTCGGACTTTAGAAATTCACATTTCGGTTGAGCAGCAACATCTAAATCTCTCTCTTCTCCTCCTCAGGTAAATAAACATTATTCAATTATTCATCTCTTGTCAATTAATAATTAAATATGCCAAGTGGGATGGAGGGAGTAAAAAAATATTGAATTATATTCATTTCTATTGAATTTTCGCCAAATATCACACGATTTTGTTTTTATCCCTGATCTAATAGAAAAAAACAACTTGTCATTTAATAACATTTCTCAATCGAATATAAAAAAATTTCCATAGGAAAGAAGCTAAAAATTAAATTAGGAGATTAAAAAAAAATATTGCAACCTCTTTAGCGATTTATTTAATAGGGGGTTTGTTGTTTAAGGGTGAGTGTGTAAAGTAAGTCTTAAAAATTTAAGCAGAAACAACTCAGCCTCTCTCCCTCTCTTTCTCTCTCATCGGGTAAATAAAGTATTACTCAATTTTTTATTAGCCCTTTCTAATTAATGATTAAAAAGGGTTGGAAAGAAAAAAATTACGTTTATATATTCTTAATTTTAATTAATTTAATATTGGAAAATCAAACGGGCTGCTTTTTATTTTTTATCTCGTCTAAAAGAAAAATTAATAATTTTTACTTTCTCTTACCCTATATATAAAATATATATAGAGAGAAAGTATTTTTTTAACTTTTCTAAAAAAAACCTATCATATGATTTCTATTATGAAAATTGAATTTTTTATTTAAAAAAGATATTTGGGAAAGGATTACGGGATAAATAAAACAATTATTTAAAAAAAAAAAATCTTTATTGAATATTTAAATTATGTTGTTGATAGAATAGGATAAAAAAATAAATAAATATTTCTTTGTTTCAGAAGGAAATGAATCATCCATTGTCGTCATCATCATCATCATCATTATAAAAGAAACAGGACGCAAGTCATTTAGTTGCATTCAAGTCGAGCAAGAAGCCAGTCGATTGAATTCATCTCTCTGCTTTTCAGCTATTCCTATTCTATAAGTGAGAATAAAACATCACACACCCCTCAACTCTTAATTAAAAGGTATTTATAATTTGCATATTTCATTTTCATTAAGGGTTTACATTTGATTGTTATATTTTTTAAGTTTTTTTTTTAAATACTCACTTTTTTTTCAAGAGCGGATCCAGTGGTGTTTCTCTGAGAGGGGCGGGGGGGGGGGGGGGTTAATCTGGTGTGAATGGTCGCACAACACACAATTTTTTCTTAATTTCGGTAATTTAAAGGCGGATTCTGTACCTCTTTAACAGAATATAAATACTAATCAAATTTTTAAGTATTAATTTTTGAAATTTTAGATTATAAATAAATTTTTTTTTTTTTTTTTTAAATCTCGGGGGGTGGTAATTACCCCCTTTACCCTTCCTCCTTTATATTCGCCCTTGCTTTTTTCACATTCACACACACATACACACACACAGTCTTTTCGGCAATTTAAAACTTTTTACGATACCCATTATTTGTAAATATATCTATCGGATTGTCTGGGATCCGAACCCTCGACCCTTGGTATACAAGGCAGGCGAGCTGCCAACTACACCAAGCCCGATGGCATTTTCTAATTTATAAAATTATCTATTATTTTTAATAATGAAACCAGAGGGAGCCAAGGGTGTGTACATTTAATTTCCCATTCCAATTAAAATATTATTATTATTTTTCCTAAAAATAAGTCTAAAAATCGTTTTTCAATATTATCTTTATATACTGACTTGAAAAGCATTTTGAGGGGGTGCTAGCGTGAAAAGTAATAGCCCTCAATAATTAACTGTTAATTTTTCGTTAAAAAATATCATTCAGTCCGGCTAAAGGAATATATGTTTAATTGGTTTACTGAAAAACTTTTTGTTTGTCCCTTAGGCTATTTTTCACATATAAAGTATTGTAAAATACGATAATGCGTTCCATGTCGAAAAAATAGTATTAATATAACGATTCTTCAAAGAAAATTAGTTACTTATTGTTGAGGAGAGTGAATCATATAACACAATATAACACAAGTTCGAGAAAATGTGCGATCACAAGCGACACTACTACTGGAACCAGAAGGTCGGTATTTGTGATTAAGAGTTTGGTTCATCATGTTCCTAATATATAATTAATTATTTATAATGGGAAATTTGATAGTTTTTAATAAAAATACCTTAATATAATAACAACATTAAATTTTTAATTTAATTTTTTTTTTGTAAATTGTAATCACTAAAATTAAAATAGCTCAGGGGCCCATATATTGTGGGTACGTGGATGGCGACCACGAGCTGCCCTAGCTGGGTCTGGCAGTTTTTCTGTTCTTTGCAGGTCAACCTCTTCCTTCCTCTTTTCAGCAAGCGTCAGACCGCGCGACGGGCCGGCCTGTTCTATTCTTCCTGGTCGCAAACCCACATGAATGAGAAATTTTAGGATAACGATAACGGCTAGGGCGTCCCCTGCACTGTGGGACAAAACAGTCCTTGAACTTAGAGGGGTCGGAGCTGACGTATGCGTTGTCACAAAGCCTGGAGTGCGAAAGACCGAAAAGGAAACATGGTGGTGGAGACCGGGGGTTCAAGAAGAGCTGCGGGAGAAGAAGGATGCATTCGGACTTTGGCAGTCATCAGGATCTGATGATGACAGAAGGTCGTACTCTGAGGCAAAAAGGGCCGCCAAAAAGGCCGTGGCCGTTCTTTACTCCCGCCTTGGCACTCGTGAGGGGGAAATGTCTGTCTTTCGTCTGGCAAAACACCGCCAACGAAGAAGCCAACCCATCACAGCTGTTAAACAGGTTAAGAAAGAAGATGAGTCCATAATCAGGAATGATGTGGACATTTGTGAAAGATGGCAACAACATTATGCAGGAATCAGCTGTGAAGAGTTCCCCCACCCACCATTATCACCGACACCGCCAATTCATGTACCTGTTGAGCCAATCACAATATGTTAGGTGAAACAGGCTCTTATGAAAATGAAAAACGGCAAATGCCCTGGCCCTGACGATCTTCCTGCCGAAGTCTGGAAGGCGATTGGACCCTTGGCACATGAGTGGCTGTGTCGCTTTTTCCATGCCATGATTATCCAAGGCAGGGTTACGAAGGCCAGGGCAACCAGTGTCACGGTTCCCATCTGGAAAAAGAAATTCGACATACTCGAGTGCCAGAACTATCGCCCAATCCGTCTTCTTTCCCACACAATGAAGATATGGGAGCAGATTATCGATCATCGCCTTCGCTCTATTGTCAGTGTGAGTTGGAATCAGTGTGGGTTTGTTCAGAAGAGAGGGACAACTGATGCTATTTTTGCACTCCGTCAACTAATGGAAAAAGCGCGAGCTGGACAGAAAGGGCTGCACGTCGCATTCCTCGACCTTGAAAAAGCGTTCGATAGGGTACCGCGTGAGCTCATCTGGCACAGCTTAAGGAAATCCAATGTCCCTGAGGAATATGTCCGCTGGATAGAGATCTTGTATGAGGGAACATCAAACAGAATCAGATGTCTGGCGGGAGTCTCCGAACCGTTTCCCATAACGGTTGGCGTCCACCAAGGTAGCGCTCTCTCACCGCTGCTCTTCATCGTCTGTATGGATGTCATCACGAGGGATCTTCAAAGACCCAACCCGTGGTGCCTCATTTACGCCGATGACGTGGTGCTGAGTGAGGAAACGCGACAAATTGGAAAATTCTGTAAACATCTGGAAGAATCGCCTCGCTCAATACGGTCTGCGTATTAACCCACGAAAGACCGAGTACATGCAGTACTTTCAACAAACTGCAGATCAAGTTATACTTGATGGCTACGCGCTTCCTAAATGTTGCAGTTTTCGCTATCTTGGCTCGATAGTCGCTGATGATGGGGAATCAACAGATGAGATTGCCGGGCGTATAAATGCCAGTTGGCTTAATTGGCGAGAATGCACCGGAATCCTTTGCGACCGACGGATGGCGATTTATTTCAAGTCGGCAATCTACCGGACTGTCGTGAGGCCGGTTGCTCTGTATTCGACCGAGGCATGGGCCTCCACGAAGAGAAACGAATCGGCATTGCATGTGATGGAGATGCGGATGGCCAGGCGGTCACTTGGTGTCACCAGACTTGACCGCATCCCCAATGATACCATCAGGAGCAGGTTTGGCATAGCGCCAATCACACGATTTTGTTTTTATCCCTGATCTAATACAAAAAAACAACTTATAATTAGAAGATAAAAAAAATATGGCAACCTCTTTAGTGATTTATTTAATAGGGGGGTTTGTTGGAAAGAAAAAAATTTGGTTTATATATTCTAAATAATTTAATATTGGAAAAACAAACAGGCTCTTTTTTATTTTTTATCTCGTCTAAAAGAAAAAAAAGATAAATGAATAATTTTTTTTAACTTTTCTAAAAAAAAAAAAAAAAAAAAACCCTACAGTATCATATGATTTCTATTATGAAAATTGAATTTTTGTATTTAAAAAGGATATTTAGGAAAGGATTACGGGATAAATAAAACAATTATTTAAAAAAAAAAATCTTTATTGAATATTTAAATTACGTTGTTGATAGAATAGGATAAAAAATAATAAATAAATATTTCTTTGTTTCAGAAGGAAATGAATCATCCATTGTCGTCATCATCTTCATCATCATTATAAAAGAAACAGGACGCAAGTCATTTATTTGCATTCAAGTCGAGCAAGATGCCAGTCGATTGAATTCATCTCACTGCTTTTCTTCTATTCCTATTCTATTAGTGAGAATAAAACATCACACACCCCTCAACTCTTAATTAAAAGGTATTTATAATTTGCATATTTCATTTTCATTAAGGGTTAACATTTTCTTGTTATATTTTACAAGTTTTTTTTTTTTAACACTCACTTTTTTCCCACTCACACTCACATTCACACAGTACACGGCAACTTAGGCCATTTAAAACTTTTTACGATACTCGTCATTTGTAAATATATCTATCGGACTGCCTGGGATCCGAACCCCCGACCCTTGGTATACAAGGCAGGCGAGCTGCCAACTACACCAAGCCCGATGGCATTTTCTAATTTATAAAATTATCTATTATTTTTAATAATGAAACCAGAGGGAGCCAAGGGTGTGTGGGACTGGCAGTTTTTCTGTTCTTTGCATGTCAGCCTCTTCCTTCCTCTTTTCAACAAGCGTCAGACCGTGCGACGGGCCGGCCTGTTCTATTCTTCCCGGTCGCAAACCCACATGAATGAGAAATTTTAGGATAACGATAACGGCTAGGGCGTCCCCTGCAAGCGACGCGCACCGTAGCCCGCGCGGTGCGAGAAATGGGCAAGGGTTCCGGTGTTCTTCGGGCGGCACCGGATTACGGATTAAAGAGGCGAGCCCAAACTCTCCTACTGGCCAAACTCAATGTCGGCTCCCTGACCGGTAGATGCCGAGAAATCGCCCATCGCATGGAACGCAGACGTATCCACATAGGATGCTTGCAGGAAACGAGATGGAATGGATCTAAGGCTAAGGATATAGGCGCTGGTTACCGACTTATCTATCATGGCACCTCCTCCTCCAGGAATGGCATCGCAGTGGTTTTGTGTCAGGATCTAGCTGATAAAATTACAGCTGTCCACAACATCAAGTGAGTTCTTTAATGATCTTTACTCCCGCTTTGGCACTCGTGAGGGGGAAATGTCTGTCTTTCGTTTGGCAAAACATCGTAAACGAAGAAGTCAACCCATCACAGCTGTTAAACAGGTTAAGAAAGAAGATGGGTCCATAATCAGGAATGATGTGGACATTTGTGAAAGATGGCAACAACATTATGCAGGAATCAGCTGTGAAGAGTTCCCCCACCCACCATTATCACCGACACCGCCAATTCATGTACCTGTTAAGTCAATCAGAATATGTGAGGTGAAACAGGCTCTTATGAAAATGAGAAACGGCAAATGCCCTGGCCCTGACGATCTTCCTGCCGAAGTCTGGAAGGCGATTGGACCCTTGGCACATGAGTGACTGCGTTGCTTTTTCAATGCCATGATTATCCAAGGCAGGGTACCGAAGGCCTGGGCAACCAGTGTCACGGTTCCCATGTGGAAAAAGAAATGCGACATACTCAAGTGCCATAACTATCGCCCAATCCGTCTTCTTTCGCACACAATGAAGATATGGGAGCAGATTATCGATCATCGCCTTCGCTCTATTGTCAGTGTGAGTTGGAATCAGTGTGGGTTTGTTCAGAAGAGAGGGACAACTGATGCTATTTTTGCACTCCGTCAACTAATGGAAAAAGCGCGAGCTGGACAGAAAGGGCTGCAAGTCGCATTCCTCGACCTTGAAAAAGCGTTCGATAGGGTACCGCGTGAGCTCATCTGGCACAGCTTACGGAAATCCAATGTCCCTGAGGAATATGTCCGCTGGATAGAGATCTTGTATGAGGGAACATCAAGCAGAGTCAGATGTCCGGCAGGAGTCTCCGAACCCTTTCCCATTACGGTTGGCGTCCTCTACGCTCTCTCACCGCAGCTCTTCATCGTCTGCATGGATGTCATCACGCGAGATCTTCAAATACATCACCCGTGGTGCCTTCTTTACGCCGATGACTTGGTGCTGAGTGAGGAAACTCGCGACAAATTGGAAAATTCTGTAAACATCTGGAAGAATCGCCTCGCTCAATACGGTCTGCGTATTAACCCACGAAAGACCGAGTACATGCAGTACTTTCAACAAACTGCAGATCAAGTTATACTTGATGGTCACGCGCTTCCTAAATGTCGCAGTTTTCGCTATCTTGGCTCGATAGTCGCTGATGATGGGGAATCAACAGATGAGATTGCCGGGCGTATAAATGCCAGTTGGCTTAAATGGCGAGAATGCACCGGAATCCTTTGAGACCGACGGATGCCGATTTATTTGAAGTCGGCAATCTACCGGACGGTCGTGAGGTCGGTTGCTCTGTATTCGACCGAGACATGGGCCCCCACGAAGAAAAACGAATCGGCACTGCATGTGATGGAGATGCGGATGGCCAGGTGGTCACTTGTTGTCACCAGACTTGACCGCATCCCCAATGATACCATCAGGAGCAGGTTTGGAATTGCGCCAATGGCGTCTCCGCTGGTTTGGACATGGCGTACGCCAAGAGAGTAGTTGCGTAGCGAGGACTGCGTACGACATGAGACTCCTCGGACGACAACGCAGAGGAGCACCTAGGATGACTTGGCTTCATCGGGTCAGGAGAGACATGACCGAGCTTGGCCTGTCGGAGACAACATCATTGGAAAGGGGGGGCGTAGAGGGGGAGAGTAAGGTCCGCCGACCCCGCACCGCGGGAATAATAATGGCGAGGACAGAAGAAGAAGATCACACGATTTTGTTTTTATCCCTGATCTAATAGAAAAAAACAACTTATAATTAGAAGATAAAAAAAATATGGCAACCTCTTTAGTGATTTATTTAATAGGGGGGTTTGTTGTTTAAGGGTGAGTGTGTAAAGTTAGTCTTAAAAATGTAAGCAGAAACAACTCAGCCTCCCTCCCTCTTTCTCTCTCATCGGGTAAATAAAGTATTACTCAATTTTTTATTAGCCCTTTCTAATTAATGATTAAAAAGGGTTGGAAAGAAAAAAATTTGTTTTATATATTCTAAATAATTTAATATTGGAAAAACAAACAGGGTCTTTTTATTTTTTATCTCGTCTAAAAGAAAAAAAAGATAAATGAATAATTTTTTTTAACTTTTCTAAAAAAAAAAAAAAAAAAAAACCCTACAGTATCATATGATTTCTATTATGAATTGAATTTTTGTATTTAAAAAGGATATTTAGGAAAGGATTACGGGATAAATAAAACAATTATTTAAAAAAAATAATCTTTATTGAATATTTAAATTACGTTGTTGATAGAATAGGATAAAAAATAATAAATAAATATTTCTTTGTTTCAGAAGGAAATGAATCATCCATTGTCGTCATCATCATCATCATTATAAAAGAAACAGGACGCAAGCAAGTCATTTAGTCGCATTCAAGTCGAGCAAGAAGCCAGTCGATTGAATTCATCTCTCTGCTTTTCTTCTATTCCTATTCTATAAGTGAGAATAAAACATCACACACCCCTCAACTCTTAATTAAAAGGTGTTTATAATTTGCATATTTCATTTTCATTAAGGGTTAACATTTTATTGTTATATTTTATAAGTTTTTTTTTTTTAAACACTCACTTTTTTCCCACTCACACTCGCATTCACACAGTATTTTCGGCAACTTAGGCCATTTAAAACTTTTTACGATACTCGTCATTTGTAAATATATCTATCGGACTGCCTGGGATCCGAACCCTCGACCCTTGGTATACAAGGCAGGCGAGCTGCCAACTACAGCAAGCCCGATGGCATTTTCTAATTTATAAAATTATCTATTATTTTTAATAATGAAACCAGAGGGAGCCAAGGGTGTGTACATTTAATTTCCCATTCCAATTAAAATATTATTATTATTTTTCCTAAAAATAAGTAAAAAAATCGTTTGTCAATATTTTTATATACTGACTTGAAAAGCATTTTGAGGGGGTGCTAACGTGAAAAGTAATAACCCTATTATTAATAGCCCTCAATAATTAACTGTTAATTTGTCGTTAAAAAATACCATTCAGTGCGCCTAAAGGAATATATGTTTAATTGGTTTCCTGAAAATTTTTTTGTTTGTCCCTTAAGCTGAACGATCACAGAACGAGCAAAAATGTTTTCGAACAAAACGTTTTTGCCTAAAACGGTTTTTTCAATGGTTTTCTTTGAGTCAACCCATACCGAAGAGAAAACACAATCGTGACAAAATGTTTTGTCCGAAAACGTTTTTGTTCGATTGGTGTGCGTTCAGCCTTACTGTGTTTAAAAATTGGGAAAGAATTAAGGGAAAAAAAACGATTATTTAATAAAATAATCTTTATTCAATATTTAAATTATCATGATAGAAGAAGATAAAAAATAATATTAATAAATAATTATTTCTTTGTTTCAGAAGAAGGAGCTTATAGGGAAAAAAAACCCATGTGTCATCATTATTACGAGCAAAGCAAGTCTTTTAGTTGAATTCACGTCGAGCAAGAAGCCAGTCGATTGAACTCATCTCCGTGCTTCTCCTCTATTGCGATTCTATTAGTGATAATAAAACATCACACACACTTCATCTTGCTCAAATTAAAAGGTAATTATAATTTGCATATTTCTCTTTCATAAAGGGTTAACATTTTATTACATTCTCTTAGCTCTATATATATGTTTATATATAGAGAGAGAAAGTATTGGATTCATGTCAAAAATTCCAGATTTTAATATATATACAAGTTCCCCTGAATCCAAAAAAGTTTTTTTTGCAAACATGGTCTGTCCGTCTGTCTGTCTGAGTTCAATTTAAAGCATGAAGGAATTAAGCTGGGAGTTTGAAATTTTATATTTAAGTTAGACACCCCCTGAACAAAATCGGTCCAACACTCCTAGTGCTTTACTGATATACTTTTTCAGTTTTTTTTAATTTTCTCAATATTTGCTCCAACGATTTTGATTAAAATTCAGTTCCGCTCACATATGGGACCATCTTCAGGGCCAGGTTAATGTTTGAAAATATATATAATCCTCCCCAAGTTGTATTGGGCATACACAATTGTAGGTAGCTTAATCATTATAATGCCTCAAATTTTATTATTATCATACCATGGACCGAGAGTGAATGAACCTGGCCTTGAAGATACTCCCATATATGACCGAAACGTGGGCATTGGTTTATTAATAAATTGAAATATAACTAGCTACTTGCTCATTCTTTCTACCTATTTGATTATAATGTTATATAATATTTTTTTTTTAAACACTCACACTCTTTTCTCATTCCCACAGTCATTTCGGAAACTCAGGCCATATTAGATATGGACGATAACGTTTATTTGTATATATTTGTAATTGGGATCCAGGCATTCTTATTTATATACTATATTTAAATATGAGAAAGGATTACGGGATAAATAAAACATTTATTTAATAAAATAATATTTTTTGAATATTTAAGTAGATGATAAAATTTTTAATTTTTTAGCGCTTGACACACTATTGCATAACAGGGTCCATTTAGAGTTCCTATTTGGTGAGCTTAATATTTGAATCACTTTATTTTTCCAATAATATTATTGTACTAAGAAAGATGGTCAAAAAATCAAAGAAGAAATGACATATTTTTGTAAATAATTTTGTATTATTATTTCTTGTTACAGATTTTGGCTCCCCACTTGAAGATGACTGCACTCCCCGCCACTCCATTCAGAGCGCTTAAATTAATGTCAGACTCACACTTTAGAAATTCGCATTTCGGTTCAGCAGCAACATCTCAATCTCTCTCTTCTCCCTCTCAGGTAAATAAATATTATTCAATTATTCATCCCTTGTCAATTAATAATTAAATATGCCAAGTGGGGTGGAGGGAGTTAAAAAACATTGAATTATATTCATTTCTATTGAATTTTCGCCAAATATCACAACGTGTCATTTAATAACAATTGAATATAAAAAAATTTCCATAGGAAAGTAGCTATAAATATAATTAGAAGATAAAAAAAATATGGCAACCTCTTTAGTGATTTATTTAATAGGGGGTTTGTTGTTTAAGGGTGAGTGTGTAAAGTTAGTCTTAAAAATGTAAGCAGAAACAACTCAGCCTCCCTCCCTCTCTTTCTCTCTCATCAGGTAAATAAAGTATTACTCAATTTTTTATTAGCCCTTTCTAATTAATGATTAAAAAGGGTTGGAAAGAAAAAAATTTGGTTTATATATTCTAAATAATTTAATATTGGAAAAACAAACAGGCTCTTTTTATTTTTTATCTCGTCTAAAAGAAAAAAAAGCTAAATGAATAATTTTTTTTAACTTTTCTAAAAAAAAAAAAAAAAAAAACCCTACAGTATCATATGATTTCTATTATGAAAATTGAATTTTTGTATTTAAAAAGGATATTTGGGAAAGGATTACGGGATAAATAAAACAATTATTTAAAAAAAAAAAATCTTTATTGAATATTTAAATTATGTTGTTGATAGAATAGGATAAAAAATAATAAAAATAAATATTTCTTTGTTTCAGAAGGAAATGAATCATCCATTGTCGTCATCATCATCATCATCATTATAAAAGAAACAGGACGCAAGCAAGTCATTTAGTTGCATTCAAGTCGAGCAAGAAGCCAGTCGATTGGATTCATCTCTCTGCTTTTCTTCTATTCCTATTCTATTAGCGAGAATAAAACATCGCACACCCCTCAACTCTTAATTAATAAAAGGTAATTAATATTTGCATATCTCATTTTCAAAACTAATTAAATTTCTATTATGAATTTTTTTTCTCTTAAAATATATTACTTGCTGTTATTTTACTTTGCTTTGCTTCAAATGTGAAAATAATATAATTGAAATTAGAATTTGTATTATTAAAAAAATAATTGTCAGGGTTATTATAAACTGTTTACGAATATAATTTATTAAAAAAAAAAAAAAAACGAATGTTTAAAATATATTGATATTTGAAGATCCTCCCTTCTTTTTAAAATACTGTTCTTTGTTTTTTTATCTAAAAAATTAACTTAAAAAAAAATTCACTTTTCTTTATTTTTTTCCAATTGAATTAATTAATTTGCATATTCCAAAAAATAATTTCTTACAGTCAGCAAAGTTATTTTATTCCTATTTTATGATGTATTATTAATTACGAGTTGAGTAAATCAATCAATTGATCTATTTTCTCATTTCAACCTTTCTTTTAATTGTATTTATTAATTGGTGGATATTTAGGATGTCTATGATTTGGGAAACAGGAATGAATTTTTATATAAATGATTTTTGCAATTAAAAAATAAAATCACTTTTAATTATTTAAATAAGTTACATTATATTTAACAATAATTATAATAATGCATTTTTTGTTTGCAGATATTCGCATTTCGGATGGATCAAGGAAGGATTCGTAAAAATGCACTGACGGCCTGGGCTTCGTGCTCCGTGTTTAACGTTCACAAGAGAGTTATTATGACAAGAGAGAAAACTGTGAGTATAAAATATGGATAATACTTTAATTTTTTATATAATAAATATAAATTATATCTATATTAATTCAATATAGTATATAATTTAATATTTTTATTATATAAAAACTATAAAATAACAAACAAGAGCAAATTCGGGCTCTCGATAGCAGGTGGGGGGAATGGGCGTGGCCTAGTCGTCGCCGCACGAAGGCTTCGGCTTGCCTCGGCCTCTTCCGCCTGCTCTCGAGGCTCGGTAGTGGGGACTGAAGGCTATATAAGCAATCGCGCACGTCAGGGTGGTTGGTTGGGAGGTGGTGAGGTGGGACATTATGCATCCAAGATTCTTAATATGTGGTCTATATGATTCAAGTATATAAAGACTATTTATATTAGATTTAAGTATATAAAGACTATTTATATGTATTTTAAATGATTTTAATACTCTTTTACTAGTATTATATAATAGAAATAAAAAGTTTTTTTTTCTTTTTATTCCATTTACTAGTAAATAAGTATTTAAAGTATATATTTCACTTTAAATGTCTTTTCTAAATACCATATATAGTTTTTAATTATTTGTTTAATACTCATTCTGGTTTATTATCTATATATGACATTTAATATTTTTATTCTTCACTATACTTAATTATATGTTAAGATTTCGCTTCTTTTTGATGCTCCTCATTTTCTTGTTGATTTGTTTTAGACGACCTCGTCTCGCCTCGATGCCAAGTGACACATGAAGAGATGCTGTAACAAATGAAAATATAATTAATTAATTATATTCTAAATGAATATCTATTTTTTCCCCAATTTAAATACTGTATCTTAATCAAAGTTAATATTCATTTTAATCAAAGTTAATATTCAATTATCTACATATGTCAATTTATTATTGAATAAAGATATATTTTTTTTTAATAATAGTCTAATTTAACCCAAATTTCCTTTCCTGATTTCTTGAAGAAATATTTTTTTAATCCCAAATATTATTTCAACTCAAATCATAAACAGCAAAGCACAAGTATTAATAAAATTTCATTTTTGAGAAGAATCTCTATATAATAATTAATAATAACATAATTAAAACTAGCAAACATAAAATAAAGATAATTACTTATTACTCCTTGAAATTTTTCAACTAGTTTTAATTAATATACGAAAATCTCCCTTTAGTTAAATAATAATTTATTTTAAATAAAAATATGTTTTCAGAATCATTATTTCAACTTTCAAATCAATTTTGTTCCCCGAGAAATAATAATAATAAAAGCAAAACATTCTATTTTAGATAGATGGATACTGATTTCGTTTCCGAAAAATAAAAAAATACATTATCAAGGCGAATTTTATTTTTACGGTTCAGTATTTATTTTTTAATCGAGCAAAAAAAGAAACAAGTTTCATTTTAAATGAAAAAATTAAATATTTTTGCTAATATTTAATTTTATATTAAAAAAAACAAACATTGAAATTAAATATAAAATTGTGCCATCAGAACCGATAGATATCTACGTCATCGTTCTCTGGAAGCAAAAAATTGATTTGTAAGTTGAGAAAATGATTATGAAAACATTAATTTTTATTTACTAATAGAATAGATATTCCTTAATGTTGACTTAAAAGCGGTAATAAGCAATTATCTTTTTGTTATGTCAGTTAGTTTAAAATATATTAATTATTATTAAACCTCCACCCAAACTGTTCTCTGACTTTACACGATGTTGCCTACTCATCAAACTCTACATGAGTATTAAATTATTTTCTTCAACTCACATGTATGTGTTATTATGTTCCGATGACCCTCGATGACTTGGCCTCTGATGACATACGTAGATCCTGAAACAAAGGAAAATTATATTAGTTAATTAGTATATTCATTAATTAAAAGACTTGTAATTTTTTTATCTCTCTGTTAATCCATTATAAACTATTGTAGATATTTAAATAGTTAATAAAGTTTATTTTTTATATGATTGTTTTACTCAACTCCATATTCCTTTCCTTATTAATATAATTATAAGTTTGATGATTATTTAAATTGGGATTCAAAAAAAAATTTAGAAAATAAAGAATTATTTCAATTAGCAAAGTTATTAGTGAATATTTAAATAAGATTTGGTGGCTATGATTTGATTTGATTTGAATAAGGGCAGGTGTCAATATTAATATTTAAATTAGTAAAAAATAGAAATTACAGAAAATCATAAGAAGTTTAAAATAATATTTTTTTTTTTCTGTTCAAAGGTTTATTCTAATTTTGAAGAAATAAATTAGTTAAACGCAAGGTATTATTAACCCTTTGCACTCGTATGTCGCCTTTACGGCGACATATATATTTTTTGTGGTCAAACTATAGCCAAATAATATCATAATATCCATTAAAATCAAATTAAAATTTAATTTCAATTATTAAGAAATATGTTATAGGGGATAAATGAAAAAAATGTTTTATTTATATTATCAAATCTTGAAGAAATATTTATTATTATCGAAATATAAAAAAAATTCCAAGTTGGTAGGTAGCTTTATCGAATATAAATACGAGTGCAAAGGGTTAATAGAAAACAGTAAAAAAAATTTCTAATAATTTTCACAAATTAATTAAAATAAATCAAGAATTTTTATTTAAATAAAAACCCATCCAGCTAACCCAATTATAAAGAGTGAGAAATAAAATGCCAGGGGAATATAAATAAATATAAAAATGCATTTAAATAAAAAAAAGTAACACGAGCCCATCAATTCATTTCGATCGATCATATATTAGATTTATTCAATAAATATGTGATTAACCAAAATGAGTTAAAAAAAAGAAATGAACCCTCCCATTCATTTCAATTGGCCTAACTTAAATAGAAAGCATATAATTTTAATTTAGTAGGTTCCCTGATCGAATGAGATGTACGGTAAGATGAAATTTTTAAATATTTTACTGTTAAAATTTGTAATAATTCAGAAAAATTGATTTTTTTTATTAAATTTGCGGGACGCACTTTTTTGGACTCATGGGACCTCAAAACATATATTGTATGCAAATTATAAATACCTTTTAATTAAGAGTAGAGGGGTGTGTGATGTTTTATTCTCACTAATAGAATCGCAATGAAAGACAAGCAGAGAGATGAGTTCAATCGACTGGCTTCTTGCTCGACGTGAATGCGACTAAAACACTTGCTTTGCTTATAATAACGATGACACATGGGTTTTTTTTTCCTATAAGCTCCTTCTTCTGAAACAAAGAAATATTTATTTTTGAATAAAGATGATTTTGTTAAATAATTGTTTTATTTATCCCTTAATCCTTTCATAAATATCCTTTTTAACTACAGTATATGCGAATATTTTATTCATACACCCTTAAAAAACCTTATAAATAAATCTCAAAGGAAGGGCAATATTTTTTTGAATATCTATAGTAAAATTCTAATCTATCTTTAAATGGAGGCTTAAAATATACTCTTGCATCCCCTATAACCTGACGACAAATAAAAAAAAGAAGGTTATTACTTTTCACTTTTGTAAATTTTCAAGCTGTTGTTTGCAAAGATAGTAAAAAGATAAAATTTTATAGAAAGATTTCTATAAATCGACTAGCACCCCTCAAAATGCTTTCCCAGGCAGTATTTAAAAATAATATTGACAAACGATTTTTTTACTTATTTTAAGGAAAAATAATCAAATATTTTAATTGGAATGGGAAATTTACACCCCCTTGCCTCCCTCTGGTTTCATTATTAAAAATAATAGATAATTTTATAAATTAGAAAATATAACAATAAAATGTTAACCCTTAATGAAAATGAAATATGCAAATTATAAATACCTTTTAATTAAGAGTTGAGGGGTGTGTGATGTTTTATTCTCACTAATAGAATAGGAATAGAAGAAAGGCAGAGAGATGAATTCAATCGACTGGCTTCTTGCTCGACTTGAATGCAACTAAATGACTTGCTTGCGTCCTGTTTCTTTTATAATGATGATGATGATGATGACGACAATGGATGATTCATTTCCTTCTGAAACAAAGAAATATTTATTTATTATTTTTTATCCTATTCTATCAACAACATAATTTAAATATTCAATAAAGATTTTTTTTTTAAATAATTGTTTTATTTATCCCGTAATCCTTTCCTAAATATCCTTTTTAAATACAAAAATTCAATTTTCATAATAGAAATCATATGATACTGTAGGGTTTTTTTTTTTTTTTTTTTTTAGAAAAGTTAAAAAAAATTATTCATTTATCTTTTTTTTCTTTTAGACGAGATAAAAAATAAAAAGAGCCTGTTTGTTTTTCCAATATTAAATTATTTAGAATATATAAACCAAATTTTTTTCTTTCCAACCCTTTTTAATCATTAATTAGAAAGGGCTAATAAAAAATTGAGTAATACATTATTTACCTGATGAGAGAGAAAGAGAGGGAGGGAGGCTGAGTTGTTTCTGCTTACATTTTTAAGACTAACTTTACACACTCACCCTTAAACAACAAACCCCCTATTAAATAAATCACTAAAGAGGTTGCCATATTTTTTTTATCTTCTAATTATAAGTTGTTTTTTTCTATTAGATCAGGGATAAAAACAAAATCGTGTGATCTTCTTCTTCTGTCCTCGCCATAGGGGGGGTCGGCGGACCTTACTCTCCCCCTCTACGCCCCCCCCCTTTCCAATGCTGTTGTCTCCGACAGGCCAAGCTCGGTCATGTCTCTCCTGACCCGATGAAGCCAAGTCATCCTAGGTGCTCCTCTGCGTTGTCGTCCGAGGAGTCCTCGCTACGCAACTACTCTCTTGGCGTACGCCATGTCCAAACCAGCGGAGACGCCATTGGCGCAATGCGAAACCTGCTCTGATGTTCCCTCATACAAGATCTCTATCCAGCGGACATATTCCTCAGGGTCATTGGATTTCCGTAAGCTGTGCCAGATGAGCTCACGCGGTACCCTATCGAACGCTTTTTCAAGGTCGAGGAATGCGACGTGCAGCCCTTTCTGTCCAGCTCGCGCTTTTTCCATTAGTTGACGGAGTGCAAAAATAGCATCAGTTGTCCCTCTCTTCTGAACAAACCCACACTGATTCTAACTCACACTGACAATAGCGCAAAAGCGCTGATCGATAATCTGCTCCCATATCTTCATTGTGTGGGAAAGAAGACGGATTGGGCGATAGTTCTGGCACTCGAGTATGTCGCATTTCTTTTTCCAGATGGGAACCGTGACACTGGTTGCCCAGGCCTTCGGTAACCCTGCCTTGGATAATCATGGCATGGAAAAAGCGACACAGCCACTCATGTGCCAAGGGTCCAATCGCCTTCCAGACTTCGGCAGGAAGATCGTCAGGGCCAGGGCATTTGCCGTTTTTCATTTTCATAAGAGCCTGTTTCACCTAACATATTGTGATTGGCTCAACAGGTACATGAATTGGCGGTGTCGGTGATAATGGTGGGTGGGGTAACTCTTCACAGCTGATTCCTGCATAATGTTGTTGCCATCTTTCACAAATGTCCACATCATTCCTGATTATGGACCCATCTTCTTTCTTAACCTGTTTAACAGCTCTGATGGGTTGACTTCTTCGTTTACGATGTTTTGCCAAACGAAAGACAGACATTTCCCCCTCACGAGTGCCAAGGCGGGAGTAAAGATCATTAAAGAACTCACTTTTCGCCTCGGCCACCGCCTTCTTTGCAACCCTTTTTGCCTCAAAGTACGACCTTCTGTCATCATCAGATTGTGATGACTGCCAAAGGCTGAATGCATCCTTCTTCTCCCGCAGCTTTTCCTGAACCTCCGACTTCCACCACCATGTTTCCTTTTCGATTTTGCGCACTCCAGGCTTTGTGACACCGCATACGTCAGCTCCAACCCCTCTGAGTCCAAGGACTGTTCTGTCCCAGAGTGTATCAATATCTGACACATCCGAAACAGCAGGGCTGAAGCAAGTCGCACTCCAACTTCGCGGATACTTTTCAGTTTCCACCACTTAACACGCTGAGAGGAGGTTTTCTGAATTGGGTACTTTCTTGGGAGGCGCGTCCCCCTGAGCAGTAGCTGATGGTCTGCGATTCTCTTTTAATGTAGAACGTATTGGTCACTGCCAGATCATGTGCTGAGGGCCAATCAAGGAATTCGGTCCCCTCAGCGTTGATATCGCCATAACCGTGCCCCCCGTGGCTTCTCTCGTATCCAGTCCTCTTCCGCCCGATATGGGCATTGAAATCACCCCCCCCCCCCCCCAATTAATACAAGGTGGTCGTCGGGCACAGATCGTAGGTGCTCGTCCATTTGGTCCCAGAAATCCTGTTTAGCGTCGGTGGAACAGCCCACTTGGGGAGCATAGCAGCTGATAATGTGGAGAATTTGTTCTCCAGTATCAAGGGCGACACCCAAGATAAGGTCCGAGATGTTGTGGACAGCTGTAATTTTATCAGCTAGATCCTGGCACAAAACCACTGCGATGCCATAAATAAAAAAAAATAAAAAAAAGAAGGTTATTACTTTTCACTTTTGTAAATTTTCAAGCTGTTGTTAAGATAGTAAAAAGATAAAATTTTATAGAAAGATTTCTATAAATCGACTAGCACCCCCTCAAAATGCTTTCCCAGGCAGTATTTAAAAATAATATTGACAAACGATTTTTTTACTTATTTTAAGGAAAAATAATCAAATATTTTAATTGGAATGGGAAATTTACACCCCCTTGCCTCCCTCTGGTTTCATTATTAAAAATAATAGATAATTTTATAAATTAGAAAATATAACAATAAAATGTTAACCCTTAATGAAAATGAAATATGCAAATTATAAATACCTTTTAATTAAGAGTTGAGGGGTGTGTGATGTTTTATTCTCACTAATAGAATAGGAATAGAAGAAAGGCAGAGAGATGAATTCAATCGACTGGCTTCTTGCTCGACTTGAATGCAACTAAATGACTTGCGTCCTGTTTCTTTTATAATGATGATGATGATGATGATGACGACAATGGATGATTCATTTCCTTCTGAAACAAAGAAATATTTATTTATTATTTTTTATCCTATTCTATCAACAACATAATTTAAATATTCAATAAAGATTTTTTTTTTTAAATAATTGTTTTATTTATCCCGTAATCCTTTCCTAAATATCCTTTTTAAATACAAAAATTCAATTTTCATAATAGAAATCATATGATACTGTAGGGTTTTTTTTTTTTTTTAGAAAAGTTAAAAAAAATTATTCATTTATCTTTTTTTTCTTTTAGACAAGATAAAAAATAAAAAGAGCCTGTTTGTTTTTCCAATATTAAATTATTTAGAATATATAAACCAAATTTTTTTCTTTCCAACCCTTTTTAATCATTAATTAGAAAGGGCTAACAAAAAATTGAGTAATACTTTATTTACCTGATGAGAGAGAAAGAGAGGGAGGGAGGCTGAGTTGTTTCTGCTTACATTTTTAAGACTAACTTTACACACTCACCCTTAAACAACAAACCCCCTATTAAATAAATCACTAAAGAGGTTGCCATATTTTTTTTATCTTCTAATTATAAGTTGTTTTTTTCTATTAGATCAGGGATAAAAACAAAATCGTGTGATCTTCTTCTTCTGTCCTCGCCATAGGTCGGCGGACCATACTCTCCCCCTCTACGCCCCCCCCCCTTCCCAATGCTGTTGTTTCCGACAGGCCAAGCTCGGTCATGTCTCTCCTGACCCGATGAAGCCAAGTCATCCTAGGTGCTCCTCTGCGTTGTCGTCCGAGGAGTCCTCGCTACGCAACTACTCTCTTGGCGTACGCCATGTCCAAACCAGCGGAGACGCCATTGGCGCAATGCGAAACCTGCTTGATGTTCCCTCATACAAGATCTCTATCCAGCGGACATATTCCTCAGGGACATTGGTTTTCCGTAGGGGGCGGTATAACTCGCCGAAAATTTTCTCGCCGAAACAAAAGTCGCCGAAAAAAACTCGCCGAAAATTTTTTCGCCGAAAGTAAAAACTCGCCGAAAAAACAGTCGCCGAAATTTTTCTCGCCGAAAGCAAAATCTCGCCGAAAGTTTTCTCGCCGAAAAAATCTCGCCGAAAAAAAACTCGCCGAAAATTTTATCGCCGAAAACAAACTCGCCGAAAGGAAAAACTCGCCGAAAGGAAAATCTCGCCGAAAACAAACTCGCCGAAAATTTTCTCGCCGAAAAGAAACTCGCCGAAACAAATCTCGCCGAAAAAGAAGTCGCCGAAATTTTTCTCGCCGAAAGGAAAAACTCGCCGAAAAAAAACTCGCCGAAATTTAAATTTAAAAGATGAAATAAAAGTAGATATATTGAGTCCCCCTGCCCCCTCCTAGAGGATGCCAGAGGGAGGCTATCTACCCCCCCCGGTCAGGGGCGGATTAAAGGGGGGCGGTGGGGGCGATCCCCCACCCCCCGAGAAGAAATTCAAAAAGTTATAAAAACTAGTGATCTAAAGAAATGATTTCCGGTCTTTAATTTCAATTGAATTTGTTACCAATCAATTTAAATAAATAGGAAAGAGGTCTTAGATGCCGACAAAGTCCTTAAATAAAAAAAATTAAAAAAAACGTTCCCCCCCCCCCCGACAAAATTGCATTAATCCACCCCTGCCCCCGGCCTATGGGCGTAGCTATGCAATGTGATCTTCGGAATTATAACATCGAAATTTGTCGCACAACTAAATAAAATTCCTTTTGAACAAAAAGAATTAAATTTAAAAAAATAAAAACCAATTTTATTATTTTACGGCTGCTAAAAAAGTTTCTATTTAAAAATAAATTATTTTTGTCTGTGAATTTATTTTCGGCTAGGCCCATGACCCGTGGCTCAGAGAGAAGAGTTTAGCTTCTCATAACCACATGGCTGGGGTCCCGGGTTCGTGTCCTGTCCCAAGCGAAACAAATTTATTTCACTTGAATTGGATAACAAACATTTGAAATAAATAGGGATGGGGTCTAAATGGCCTTAGATGCCGAAAAAGACATTAAACTATAAAATAAAATATTTTCGGCGAGTTTTTTTTCGGCGAGATAGTTTCGGCGAGAAAATTTTCGGCGAGTTCTTCCTTTCGGCGAGTTCTTCCTTTCGGCGAGTTCTTCCTTTCGGCGAGTTTTTCCTTTCGGCGAGTTTTTCCTTGCGGCGAGTTTTTTTTCGGCGAGATTTTCCTTTCGGCGAGAAAATTTTCGGCGAGTTTTTTTTCGGCGATTCATACCAGAGCCGTTTTCCGTAAGCTGTGCCAGATGAGCTCACGCGGTACCCTATCGAACGCTTTTTCAAGGTCGAGGAATGCGACGTGCAGCCCTTTCTGTCCAGCTCGCGCTTTTTCCATTAGTTGACGGAGTGCAAAAATAGCATCAGTTGTCCCTCTCTTCTGAACAAACCCACACTGATTCTAACTCACACTGACAATAGCGCGAAAGCGATGATCGATAATCTGCTCCCATATCTTCATTGTGTGGGAAAGAAGACGGATTGGGCGATAGTTCTGGCACTCGAGTATGTCGCATTTCTTTTTCCAGATGGGAACCGTGACACTGGTTGCCCAGGCCTTCGTAACCCTGCCTTGGATAATCATGGCATTGAAAAAGCGACGCAGTCACTCATGTGCCAAGGGTCCAATCGCCTTCCAGACTTCGGCAGGAAGATCGTCAGGGCCAGGGCATTTGCCGTTTTTCATTTTCATAAGAGCCTGTTTCACCTAACATATTGTGATTGGCTCAACAGGTACATGAATTGGCGGTGTCGGTGATAATGGTGGGTGGGGTAACTCTTCACAGCTGATTCCTGCATAATGTTGTTGCCATCTTTCACAAATGTCCACATCATTCCTGATTATGGACCCATCTTCTTTCTTAACCTGTTTAACAGCTGTGATGGGTTGACTTCTTCGTTTACGATGTTTTGCCAAACGAAAGACAGACATTTCCCCCTCACGAGTGCCAAGGCGGGAGTAAAGATCATTAAAGAACTCACTTTTCGCCTCGGCCACCGCCTTCTTTGCAACCCTTTTTGCCTCAAAGTACGACCTTCTGTCATCATCAGATTGTGATGACTGCCAAAGGCTGAATGCATCCTCCTTCTCCCGCAGCTTTTCCTGAACCTCCGACTTCCACCACCATGTTTCCTTTTCGATTTTGCGCACTCCAGGCTTTGTGACACCGCATACGTCAGCTCCAACCCCTCTGAGTCCAAGGACTGTTCTGTCCCAGAGTGTATCAATATCTGACACATCCGAAACAGCAGGGCTGAAGCAAGTCGCACTCCAACTTCGCGGATACTTTTCAGTTTCCACCACTTAACACGCTGAGAGGAGGTTTTCTGAATTGGGTACTTTCTTGGGAGGCGCGTCCCCCTGAGCAGTAGCTGATGGTCTGCGATTCTCTTTTAATGTAGAACGTATTGGTCACTGCCAGATCATGTGCTGAGGGCCAATCAAGGAATTCGGTCCCCTCAGCGTTGATATCGCCATAACCGTGCCCCCCGTGGCTTCTCTCGTATCCAGTCCTCTTCCGCCCGATATGGGCATTGAAATCACCCCCCCCCCCCCCAATTAATACAAGGTGGTCGTCGGGCACAGATCGTAGGTGCTCGTCCATTTGGTCCCAGAAATCCTGTTTAGCGTCGGTGAAACAGCCCACTTGGGGAGCATAGCAGCTGATAATGTGGAGAATTTGTTCTCCAGTATCAAGGGCGACACCCAAGATAAGGTCCGAGATGTTGTGGACAGCTGTAATTTTATCAGCTAGATCCTGGCACAAAACCACTGCGATGCCATAAATAAAAAAAAAATAAAAAAAAGAAGGTTATTACTTTTCACTTTTGTAAATTTTCAAGCTGTTGTTGCAAAGATAGTAAAAAGATAAAATTTTATAGAAAGATTTCTATAAATCGACTAGCACCCCTCAAAATGCTTTCCCAGGCAGTATTTAAAAATAATATTGACAAACGATTTTTTTACTTATTTTAAGGAAAAATAATCAAATATTTTAATTGGAATGGGAAATTTACACCCCCTTGCCTCCCTCTGGTTTCATTATTAAAAATAATAGATAATTTTATAAATTAGAAAATATAACAATAAAATGTTAACCCTTAATGAAAATGAAATATGCAAATTATAAATACCTTTTAATTAAGAGTTGAGGGGTGTGTGATGTTTTATTCTCACTTATAGAATAGGAATAGAAGAAAGGCAGAGAGATGAATTCAATCGACTGGCTTCTTGCTCGACTTGAATGCAACTAAATGACTTGCTTGCGTCCTGTTTCTTTTATAATGATGATGATGATGATGGACGACAATGGATGATTCATTTCCTTCTGAAACAAAGAAATATTTATTTATTATTTTTTATCCTATTCTATCAACAACATAATTTAAATATTCAATAAAGATTATTTTTTTTAAATAATTGTTTTATTTATCCCGTAATCCTTTCCTAAATATCCTTTTTAAATACAAAAATTCAATTTTCATAATAGAAATCATATGATAGGTTTTTTTTAGAAAAGTTAAAAAAAATTATTCATTTATCTTTTTTTTCTTTTAGACGAGATAAAAAATAAAAAGAGCCTGTTTGTTTTTCCAATATTAAATTATTTAGAAGATATAAACCAAATTTTTTTTCTTTCCAACCCTTTTTAATCATCAAATAGAAATTCCTATGGAAATTTTTTTATATTCAATTTCGAAATGTTATTAAATGACAAGTTCTTTTTTTCTATTAGATCAGGGATAAAAACAAAATCCTGTGATATTTGGGGAAAATTCAATAGAAATGAATATAATTCAATGTAAAATTATTTAGTATATGTGAGGTTTCACTAAGTTGTAAATGAGTTTTATTGAATCTAAGTTGTCTAAAAGACTGTGTGTTTGTGTGTGTGAATGTGAGTGTGAATGGGAAAAAAGTGAGTGTTTAAAAAAAAAACTTAGAAAATTATAACAATAAAATGTTAACCCTTAGTGAAAATAAAATAGAGTTGAGAGGTGTGTGATGTTTTATTCTCACTAATAGAATCGGAATAGAAGAAAAGCAGAGAGATGAATTCAATCGACTGGCTTCTTGCTCGACGTGAATGCAACTAAATGACTTGCGTCCTGTTTCTTTAATAATGATGATGACGAATGTGGATGATTCTTTTCCTTCTGAAACAAAGAAATATTTATTTATTATTTTTTATCCTAATCTATCAACAACATAATTTAAATATTCAATAAAGATTATTTTTTTATATAATTAGATATTACTTCATGTACCCGAAAAAAGATATAAGGGTGTGCCGCTGGAGTTGAACCACAGATCCACCGATTTGCGCTCAGTGTGCCCTTACCGTTTCGCCTTACCTACGCGATGTATATATTCTTAAATATTATATATAATTTCTTATTTTAGATTATTTTTTTTAAATAATTGTTTTAATTATCCCGTAATCCTTTCCCAAATATCCTTTTAAAATACAAAAATTCAATTTTCATAATTGAAATCATTTGATAGGTTTTTTTTTAGTAAAGTTAAAAAATACTTTCTCACTATATATATTTCATATATAGAGTAAGAGAAAGTAAAAATTATTAATTTTTTTTAGACGAGATAAAAAATAAAAAGCAGCCTATTTGATTTTCCAATATTAAATTAATTAAAATTTAGAATATATAAACGTAATTTTTCTTTTCCATCCCTTTTTAATCAGTAATTAGAAAGGCCTAGTAAAAAATTGAATAATATATATATAATGTATTTACCTGATGTGAGAGAAAGAGAGGGAGGGAGTAAGAGTTGTTTCTGCTCAAATTTTTAAGACTTTATAGACTCACCCTTAAATAACAAACCCCCTATTAAAAAAAATCGTTAAAGAGGTTGCAATATTTTTTTTAATCTTCTAATTAAATTTATAGCTACTTTCCTATGGAAATTTTTTTTTTTTCAATTGCGAAATGTTATTAAATGACAAGTTGTTTTTTTCTATTAGATCAGGGATAAAAACAAAATCGTGTGATATTTGGCGAAAATTCAATAGAAATGAATTTAATTCAATATTTTTTTACTTCCTCCATCCCACTTGGCATATTTAATTATTAATTGACAATGGATGAATAATTGAATAATGTTTATTTACCTGAGGAGAAGAGAGAGATTGAGATGTTGCTGCTGAATCGAAATGCGAATTTCTAAAGTCCGAGCCTGAATCGAGTGGCGGGGAGTGCAGTCATCTTCAAGTGGGGACGAAAATCTGTAACAAGGGATAATAATACAAAATTATTTACAAAAATATGTCATTTCTTCTTTGATTTTTTGACCATCTTTCTTATTACAATAATATTACTGGAAAAATAAAGTTATTCAAATATTAAGCTCACCAAATAGGAACTCTAAATAACGTGGAGTTGAGGGGTGTCTGATGTGTTATTCTCACTAATAGAATCGCAATAGAGGAGAAGCAGGGAGATCAGTTCAATCGACTGGCTTCTTGCTCGAGGTGAATGCAACTAGAAGACTTGCTTTGCTCATAATAATGATGACACATGGGTTTTTTTTCCTATAAGCTCCTTCTTCTGAAACAAAGAAATAATTATTTATTAATATTATTTTTATTCTTCTTCTATCATCATATTTAAATATTGAATAAAGATGAATTTGTTAAATAATTGTTTTATTTATCCCTTAATCCTTTCACAAATATCCTTTTTAACTACAGTGTATGCGAATATTTTATTCATACATCCTTAAAAAGCATCCCTTTATTAATAAATCCCAAAGGAGAAGCAATATTCTTTTGAAGTATAATAAAATTCTAATCTATCTTTAAATAGAGGCTTAAAATATACTCTCGCATCCCCTATAGCCTGAAAACAAATTAAAAAAAAAAAAATGTTGATAAGAGAGTGGCTGTTTAACGATTAGAATGATAGACAGGAGGGATGTCAGCCAAAGGAGCCTCTATCTATCTACCTATATACATTTGAGACTTGGCCGTGTTGACTAATGAGCATCTGACAATGATATGCAAATTTTGTATTTTTATATAATTTTGTTTATGTTTATATATTACAACTCTATCTGCATCTCAATGGTGTACACCTTGAGATTGCCAATAATCTCTTAGGAACTGATGATGGATTTATATAATCAAACCAGAAACGTCATCTAAGTGGAGATTTTTATTCGATAGAGGCTCTCCTTTTGGCTGACATCTTCTCTTCCTGTCTATCATTCTAAAAAAAGAAAAGATGTTATTATTTTTCATGTTTGTAAATTTTCGAGCTGTTGTTCTGTTGCGTAAAGAAAGTATTAATAAAAAGATAAAATTTTATTGAAAGATTTCTCTTAATCGACAACAGATGCTTTCCCAGGATCTATACTGTATATATATAATAATATTGACAAACGATTTTTTATATTGGTAAAAAATAAATAAAGAGAAATGCAGCTGTGGTTTTTTTTCTTTTTTATTAATCTCAGCACCCACCCTGACGTTTCGATGCCTGTAGGTGTTCATGCGTGTTGAGATTAATAAAAAAGAAAATA